>MKGM01000008.1:4295-15476 GCA_002018265.1 Ceratocystis harringtonii | reverse complement strand
GGGGGGGGGACCGCGTATTATTTTCTGCAGGCTATTGCTAACTAAATCGTGTCTACATAGGAATTGGCTGGCTCAGCTCATGGACCATCCCGTTGTTCTTTGAGGCTATTGGGCTGGGGCTGCATCCGTCACCGGTGCTGCAGATGGTAATGCCGCAGGCGTCAGATGCGTAGATGACGTATGTGTAATGCTAAATGTGTTTTTATTTCTGTAGCGCTGTTGTTTGGTAGCTTTGTGATCTTTTGATATGCCGTGTAACTGTACCGTGGACTAGACTTATCAGATCCAGACTAGCTGCGTCCACGTGACGCGGGCGGTTATCAATCTCGCTGACTCAGCCGCTACCTGCCTAAAGCGTTGATATAAGAATAAATATGGCCCCCAAGTTAGCTGTTAATCGAACCATGTGAGGGGCGCTGGGGACAAGGGGCGGGATATGAGGGAAGAGAGGCAGGGCAGGGGAAGACAGTGCTTGCGGAAGGCATCCCTTTAGTGGCTCTCTCCAGAAGGGCTACAGGCGGTAGAGGCTCTATACGTAGGCCCGACAGCTGTCTGTAGGCTTATACAGAGCTGCGATGGTGAAGAAAGGCGTGCCTACAGCCATGTTGCAGAGACTCTGTTACAGGGCAGCAAGGCTAGTTATAGGCATAGATGCACTGTCAAAAGGATTTATGTTGAATTTGCGGGTTTTCTCAATTTAGCAACTCATTTTTCCTGTTCATTTTCTATTCATTTTCCCTCTTTTTTCTTTTCTTTTTTTTTTTTTTTCCTTTCTACCTCGTTATAGAAAAGCAACGTTTTACTTGCTTTTTTATTTCGTATTTTATATGCAAAGACTTGCGTACTTCTTCTTTTTTTCTTACACTGGTCTGTTCTACTAAATGTGTCGCGCAAAAGACAGACTTGGTGATTCTCCGTTTCTTTTGTCAAGCCCGCCATTATAAGAGCGTGGAAGATAATATCACAAGGTCCTCACAAGCACGGTGACTACTTGGGAAGCCTGCGACTTGGATCCTTATCGAGACTGCGGCTCGCAAGTCACTATTTCTCGCATTGCCACCTACACCGGATTTTCTTTCTCTCTACACACGCACACACGGAATCGCCTGCCATGCTACCGGCCCCAGACGTGGTGGATACGGCCATGGCGCAATCACCAGTTGCACCCCCAGATTCACTTCTAGAGCCCACCAACACTGTTCAAACACCGCAACTAGAGCCTGTAACTCGCCATACATCATCGCCACATCTGTCTCCAGACACCAGCTGCTCTAAACTTGCCGACCACAGCCCCGAGGAGTCACGTTTAGCTCGTCGTAGTCCGCCCCCAGACGCCAACAACGAAGATGATTCAGAACTTAGCGACTGTGACGCGGGAAATCCAGAGACTAAAGCCTTCTCCAAAGCAAATTCAGAACCAGCACCACCTGCTGATGATATCCCTGATGACGACATTGGTGAAGTTCTTCCGGCCGAATGGTCTGGCAAAGTGCCAATCTTCCGGCCCACCATGCGCCAGTTCCAGAACTTTAAGAAATTCGTACGCACCGTTTAAATACTACAGCTCTCTCTATATTGCTATTTACTAACCTTTCGTTCGCACTGCAGATGGAAGCCGTCGACAGCTACGGAATGACGTCAGGAATCATCAAGATCGTTCCTCCGCCCGAATGGAGAGAATCGCTTCCCCCCATCGACAACCTTGTCAAACAAGTTCGAGTGCGCAATCCTATAAAACAAGATATAATGGGCTCGTCTGGCACCTATCGCCAAGTCAATTTTGTCCATGGCCGAATATACAACATCCCACAATGGCGGAATCTGTGCGACCAGAGCGAGCATCAGCCACCCGCTCGTCGAGGCGAAAGGAGGGCGAACTTTGACAAGACCCGAGTCACATCTTACAACGCGCCAGCTCTGCCGCCCAAGCCTGCAAAGAAACCGCAGATGGATTCTACAAACTTGACTGCCGGGAAAAAGAAGCGCGGAAGACCACCTGGACGCAAGACCCGCATGGCAGCAGCAGCAGCAGCAGCAGCAGCAGCAGCAGCGGCGGCGGCGGCGGCGGCAGCGGCGGAGGCAGGAACTGAAGTTGAAGCTGAGGCAACGGATATTGAAATCAAGGCAGAGGCCCACGAGGACGGCAGCAATGATGGCAGTCGCAGTCGCAGTCGGCCCATTACACCCGTTTCTTCCAAAGACGAAGAACACGACGATCACGAGCAGTCGCCTGAAGGTACCGAGAGCAACGCCGAAAACCCCTCCCCCGACCAAGTTATTACATCGATAGAAGTAGACACTTCGGCCTCATTGCCTACTGCTGTTTCGAGTCGCCAACGCGGCCGTATGAACTCTGCAGCTGTCACCGCGGAAACCACGCAATCTACATCCGCACGGCGCAAATTTAGCAAGCGCGAAGGCTCGGCCAAGATTGATGAGGAGGCCTTCAAAGACTTCGATTACAACATGGACATTTCTGAGTTCACCCCCGAACGATGCGAAGAGCTCGAGCGAATCTACTGGAAAACCCTAACCTATGCCCAGCCTCTATACGGGGCTGATCTCATGGGCACGTTGTTCGACGAGTCGGTGGAGCGATGGAACCTCAACAAACTGCCCAACTTGCTTGATGTGCTCGGCACAAAGGTGCCTGGTGTAAACACTGCCTATCTATATCTCGGGATGTGGAAGGCCACCTTTGCATGGCACTTGGAGGATGTCGATTTGTACAGCATCAACTATCTACACTTTGGAGCACCCAAGCAGTGGTACAGCATTTCACAGGCTGATGCTCGCCGTTTTGAAGCGGCCATGAAGACGATTTGGCCGCAGGAGGCCAAAGCTTGCGACCAGTTCCTCCGACACAAAGGCTTCTTGATTTCACCTCAACACCTTAAAAATCACTTCAATATCACTGTCAACAAGGTGGTCTCGTACCCGGGTGAGTTTGTGGTGACCTATCCCTACGGCTACCATTCAGGCTACAACCTTGGCTACAACTGTGCCGAGGCCGTCAACTTTGCTCTAGACACGTGGCTACCCATGGGCAAAATAGCTAAGAGGTGCGAATGTGCCGAGGCCCAGGACAGTGTATGGGTTGATGTGTATGAGATTGAGCGCAAGCTGCGTGGTGAGGAAGAAGTAGAATACGAGTACATTGAGGTTGAGGTAGACGATGAGGAAGAAGAGGAAGATGACAATGAGAATGACAATAATGACGAAAACGAAAATGATCATGTTGCAAGCGGGATTCCGTCCCCGCCCGACTCTAGTCATGGCAGCAAGGCTGCCGTTCTACTCCCCAAGAAGCGCAAGAAGTCTAGCACCAAAGACCCGAGCACGCAGCCTCAAAAGAAGAAGATGCGCGTTCAGGTCAAGGTCAAGTCCAAATCACGTGTCGAGGCCGTGTGTTGTCTATGTCCCAACGATATACGGTCTCTTGCCGTCTTGCCCACTGATGATGGCCGCACAGCTCATCAGATGTGTGCCCGTTATCTTCCCGAAACATATATTGACGAGGCAGCTGATGGCTCCGAGGTTGTTTGTGGTGTTGAAGCTGTCACAAAGTTGCGCCACGATCTCAAGTGTCTCTTCTGCCACTCTAAACGTGGAGCCTGCATCCAGTGCACGCAAAATAACTGTACCCGCGTCTACCATGCCTCATGTGCGGCTGCCAGTGGCGCCTTTGTTGAGGAGGGCCAAGTACCTGTCTTTGGACCCGATGGGACGGAGTACAAAGATGAAGCGTTTGAGTTTAGCTGTCGCTTCCATCGTGTCCGCCGTGATCGTAGCCTTACCGGCTATGACTTGGAGCAAAACCACCGTGCTCTTCGTGCTGCTGCGGCTCTTGTGCCCGGCGACATTTGCCAGCTGCAGTTCCACACAAAAGATGTGTTTGCTGGTGTTGTTATTGAGAATAGGGCCGAAGAGGAGATTCTGTTAGTCGAGTCCATCCCCAACAAAGAACTAATCGAAGCGCAGTGGAAGTGGCTTGTTGTCGCGGATCCTGCCGACTTCCACCTCCCTAAGGCTTCACCAGCCGCCGTGCCTATGCCCCGCTCTAAAGCCGCACGCGATGCACTCAAGGGCGTTCGTGGAGACGGGGCAGCACCTCGACGTGACGAGCCTTTTATTGAAGGCTTCACATGGGGGGAGTTTGTGGCATACCATGATGTGTGCAATCCCGAACAAAAGGCAGTTGATTTTGCCGACGAGACAGGTAGACCATTATGGCACTTCTTGGGCGATGAGTCGACAGACTCTCGTGCACAATACACTCGCGATCCATGTGTCAAAGTGCCTGATTCCGCAGCGGACTTCCTAGCATCAATCCCGAAACCCGTCAAGGCCAAAAAGCCAAAGGCCCCCAAGGCCGCTGTGGCGCCTTCAACCTATGTGCCCGGAGCAAGCCCAGCATTTGGACCAGTGTTAGCAATGCCCCAGGCCTTGGGTATAAATACAAATGCATCACAACAGTGTGCCACCGCCGTGTCCCGCATACAGCAACAGCAGCCGCCCCAGCCTGCCTATCCTCACCAGCCCGTCACGCATACACCTACTAGCCAGCCATTTCTTGCTGCCCCGTCCCAACGCCTTCAAAACCAGAACCAGAACCCGCGCCCGACTCCACCAACCCGCCCGGTATACACCTATACTCCTGCAACTGGACCACGTGCCCACTTTCCACAACAGGGTATATTTGCTACTGTCCAGCCTCAAACACAACGCCAGCATCACTTCCAGACGCAGTCCCAAACTCAGCCACGCCTGCCATACGTCCCTCCACCTGTAATTCAGCCCATATACACGCAGACAAACTTCCAGAGGCCATTTGCACTCACTACTATTCAAACTCCTGGTCTCCAGCCTCAGGCCAAGCCCCAGCCCCAGCCCCAGACCCAGACACACACTCGGGACCCCCAAGCCCAGCCTCAATCCAATGCTCCACATTTCGGGATAATTCGTGCACTTGCTCCACCCTCCAACACTTCCAGTACACCAAGCGCGCCGCTCAAGCAAACCCCGGTGCCGGTCCCCGCTAAATACCTGGCTGCATCGGTGTCTAGCCCAGCCTTGCCCACATCTACCCCAGCTCCAGCAATAAACAAGCTCCCCCTTGCCACGGCAGCCACATGTTCACCCCCCGTGACTGTCGCTCTTCCATCCCCTCTCACCACCATACCCAATTCCCTCTCGAAATCCTTGAAGCCCGACACCTCTACGCCGTTGCGCGTCTCGACAACGCCGATTCCCGTTCCGCGCGTGCCAGGCATGACGGCCGATAAGAATTCCGCAATCAGCGATGCTGCTATGCCACGAATTGCAGCCGTTAGTCTCCCAACTACGCCCAGTGACAACGATGGCTTGGCCGAAGTCCCGCCCAACTCCATGGGCCTTGTAAGCGAGGTTCTATACCATCTGCATAGGGTAGGCAGAGACTAAAGGCGACGCGTCTACCAAGGTCTGCTCTTTTTCTTTTCTTTTCCTTTCGTCCCTTATTTGCTTGATTTCACAGAACAAGCCGGTCGGGCCTCCTTAAGACAGGATTTTTTCATCCGTATCCTGGTGTCCATCGTGCTTGGAAATATCGCTATCCCAGATCTGTTCTTTTACTTCTTTGATTGCCACTTGTTTTTTGTTATTGTTAGTCCTACTATTTTCTTGTTAGTAATAGGTCTTGAAATTTTTACAGGTTGCGTGGTCACATGGAGGCTTATTGTCAGTTTCAGTTATATATGCTTTTCTTTCTTCATACCCAAAGCTTTTTTGTTACCATAATTTTGACTATTCCTATTTGCAAAAGTTATTTTGTCATTTCTATCCGGACTGTATTCTGAGCATTTTTTTTTGTTTACCTAGGTAGTGTCAGTGTCTTGATATACCAGACAGAGGGCGCTGCCTTCTTGAACCCTTGCCCTTCAAAGTCCTGGCTCTTACACCCCTGTCTGGTCGTGGCTCTCCCGCTGCTGTCCGCATGTAGTCTTGTGTGGCTGTTCTTCTGCCGCTGTATTACCGCCCTCCCCGTCGCCTTTGCCCCCGCCCTTGCCCTCGTCCTTGCCCTCGTTCTCACCCTCACCCATCTCCGGGGGAGCAGGCTTCATTGTCCGCATTTCCTTCCGGAGCAGCTCGATTTCGACAACCGGTGTATCCTTTTCAACCTTCTCAGCCAACTTGTCGCCCGCCAAATCGAAATACAATGCCCAGAACGGGCCCTCTCGCACAGCGACAAAACCCTCCCAACCACACAGCGTCAATCGTCTATCCTGGCGTGTGCAGTCAAACGAGCCTGTCAAGTTACCCTCGGAGTCCTTCCGCACGCCAAATCGGAGCTCATGAGTGGCGCGGTCCACGTACACCCAGTTCATAATGGGGGCTTCGTCCGTGATGGTCGACACAAGCCCGGCATGTTTTGCTTCGGGGTAAGGCAGAAAGTAGCCGGCAAATGGGTGGCCAAAGGGAACGGTGTTGTCGGTGCCAGTGTCGACATACAGCTAAAGAAATGAATCACGTTGGCATGTTTTCGAGACTGTGTCAATGCATGGATAGAGATGTTTCTTACCTTGCCCCCAGAAAGCACGACCTGTCGGTCTTGAAGAAGGGGGCTAAACACAGAGCTCTTAGGACAATGGACAATGAGGTTGTTTTTGCGTGAGCGATGCTCTTCTCGGCGTGCCTTCGCTTGGGCATTGCGAATCCCCTCGGCAGCTCCAAATATAACGCCAAAGCCGATGAGAGTCTCAAGGACCATTGCAGGAATGAATAGACAAGACAGTCAGTCGTATGCCAAGATAGAAATGACTCACAAAGCGAGAGAAGGGAGAACACGCCAAACAGCTAGACGGAAATCCAAAGGTGGGCGGAAGATGGAAACCCCAGTGCGTTAGCTTCGGGTAGACAAGACCACCAAAAATGGCACGATATGTCTGCGTGGCACCCAATGGTTCCTACACACGATCCACAGGCATTTTTTTGGGGGGACGAAACAGCGACATGGCGGCGGTCAGCGCAGATGTGCTGCTGCCCGCTGGAGCAAGCCACAATCACTCACTAGCCAAGACGCCGGGTCAGCTCATTCATGACGCCATGGATGCAGCTCAGGCCCTAGAATTAACGACCGGCCGTTACGAGGAGGAGGGGCCGTCCTCTTGCTTCATGTCCTTTGCCCGTAGTGGCTGGATACACAAGTATCAGGGTAGCAAGAAGCGGTCTTCGCTTGGTGCAGACTCTGCGTGCGGGGGATAACGGTATGGGGGAGAGTGTGCTAAAAAAAGGGCAAGGAGAAGAAGCAGTAGATGATACTAAACAGCCCGGGAAGCATTTGGAGAAGCCTTCCATTCCACATGCCCGCTCGGCCCATGTCAGAATGGCGGTTAAGCTGTAGTGCTAGCTTCGGGCTATGCAGTATGTTATGCAGCAAATTATAGGCCCGTACAACCTCTGTGCTCCCCAAGTTTGGCCGAGCCGTTGCACCATGAAAGTAATATACACACCCCTCCCCCTTTTTTCCCCTCTTCCCTTTCCTTTACTAGAGCAAAAAAATCAGCTCATGGGGTCTACATCAGCTCATAAGCCATAGCGTAGGCAAGTGTGGGTGACACATCCGCTGTAACATGGCCCGCGATGAAGCGCAAGTCGTCACACAAGGTAGAACGGCAGGAAAAAAAAAAGCAGAAAGGCCCTTATGATACAAGAGAGAGGAGGGAAACCAAACCACATTACACTCGGGGAATACTGCATAGAGTCTTCTTCTTGTTTCAACCTCGGCTTTGGGAGAGAGTCTAACAGTGACATAATAATGCAAAGGCTTGCCCCTCTCCGAGAGGGGAAATGAAAGCTTCGGCCTTTCGGAATGTGCAGCAGATGAAGCTGGGGTGTGGCAACAGCGTGTGTAATGTGACACGATTTGGAGGAGCCAGTTGAAGCTTGAGGCTTAGTACATGTTATGCAACTAAAAGGCATATACAGATACAGAGCAGGGTAGATGTTAGAACACAGCAGGTTTATGGAAGCACGGGAACTGCAAGAGTGGCATGAAATACTTGGTGTGAGAAGTTGACACACACTTACTTGACAGCGCTGTGATGAGAGAAAGATAATCATAAGTCGCAAATCACTAGCCATGAGCTATGAGCCATGAGCCGTGAGCCGTGAGCCGTGAGCCGTGAGCCGTGAGCCGTGAGCTATGAGCTATGAGCCATGAACCGCAATAGCCCTAGTACTGTTCTTCTCTCTCAGTTCTATCTTGCCATACAGCATCCTATTGATACTAGAACCTGCCGTCCTGCCTAGGAACGAGCGAAACATGCGATCTTTCCGTTACGCGACCTCGCCTCCACAAAGCTGTTCCTATGTTCCTTTCTTGTACCTCGCTAGGCCACAACTTCGAACCGTATCCTTCTGCCGTTATACACAGGTCGAAAAAGATCCAAACATAGCTAAGCCACGCCATGTCGTTGAAAAGTCATAGGCACAGTAGTTGCCATGACACGCCAAACCGCCCTTGTCCCGCGCGTCTCCCTACCCTATACTGTTGTTTTGTCGTCGGTCTTCTCCGGGATGCTTACTAGCTGGTGATACTGCGCCCCGTATCATGCAGCCGGCCCGGTCGTCTCCTTATTTACTTTCGGTCTTTGGATGGTTACAGTGGTGGTACGTACAACATAAGGCCGGGCGGCTATTCCTTGAAAACGTCGTGGAGGGCGTAGAGATATCAGGTAAGGTAAATTACTATACAACGGGCAAAGGAAGATGGGGCATAGGAGGCGAGAGATGGGGGATGGGGGATGGGGGATTGGAAACGGTGGGTTGGAAATGGGAGGCGAGAAGAGAAGCCAAGAAATGCTTTCTCTCCATGTCCCTCCCCACTGGATCCAAAGATGTATAAAGCCAAGCGTCTCGCCGCTGCTTTTCCTCGTCGTTCTCTTCTCTTTCCACCACCATCAGCTTTCAGTTCCACTTCAGTCTTCCACACTCACAGCCTACTCTTCTTCATTCTTCTAGCTTTCGCTTCACCTATTCAAAATGTCTTCTCCCGTTGTTCCCAAGCTCGGCTCCGAGAGCACCTACCAGCAACAGTCTGGTACCCACCCCAGCAGTGTTTCCATGCCTAACCTTTCGGGCACGGCCAATGGGGTTGTCGGTGAGTATAGCTTTCAATGAGCGTGGTAGCAAGCAAACCCAGCTAACCTGTTTTTTCTTTCCCACTTTCTCCGGGAATCCAGGCAACCTTCTTAAGGGCCCTGTCAGCAAGGAAGGCCATCTCAAGGATGCTGCCCTGATGGTCGGCATCAAGCTTGATCTCGAGGCGGAGGTTCATCTCACGGCCCGCGTCCGCGGTGACATCTTGGTTGGCCTATACTAGCAAGTCTATGGCCCTGATGTGCTGCCAAACGAGGCAAATGAAGAGGCTAGGGTTGGGAAAGAACGGGGGGTTGACAGTGAGCCTGGCAACAGTAATTATGGCGGGGTGCTTGGCGTCACCAGAGGGCTTAAACCGGCTCCCAGAGAGACACCTAGCGCAAAGGATAAAGCAAAGAAAGAGACATTCATGGATTGGGCCCAGATAACCTCTGTTCCGGCAGCTGCTGCTCAGACAGCCCCAGGCTCTACTCCTGCCTCTCTCTCTGCTCTCCCCTACTATCCTTCACCTTCACCTTCACCTTCTTCTTCTCTTTCTTCTCCCCCTTTCTTTTCTCCTCCCCCTCTTCCTCCTCCTCGACAACCGCTCAAACACACAGAGCAGGCAATATCTCCATCACCACCACCGCCGCCGCCTCGGCAGCCATCAACCACGACAAAGTCTCTGTCGGAAGAACCTCTTCTTCCCCAGAGACAGCCCAGTTCCTCCTCCGCCACCACCAACACTAGACAAGCCAAGCGAGGGGACACAGTGACTAAGCAGAAGGAAAAAGGGAAAGGCAAGAGCAAGAGCAAGAAGAGGGATAACAACGATGACAATGACACCGCCGCATCACGCGCAGGCTCATCGGGCTCCATCAAGAGCCGTCTGATGAAACGCCGATTTCGGTTCTTTTAGCGTTGCGGTCGACGGGGTCTAAGTTTGGGTTAAGTATCACGATGAGGCTTGCTTTACTTGCCATGTTCTTCTTTTCGTACCTTGGGGTCCGCCTGTTTTGAGTTGTCTGCACTATTTTTGCTTTCCTTTTGCTTTCGTTTCTTTTTATTTATACGCGTCCCTTTTCCCCGCATTAATACCTGATTTATTATATTCGCTTTAAATTCGGCACTCATAAATAGTATGTTCGTGATGCTGGACCGTCTTATCAGATCTAAGTGAGCCTTGCCAAAAGGAGCAAAAAGCTCTCTTCTCGGCTTGTTAGTAGAGAAAAAATAGGGGAGACAGGGAGACAGAGACAAAAGACGAGATGGCAGCAAGACATGACCAAGCACCAAAGCTGCAGACTATGCCTTGTAGTTCCTTTCATGACTCCTCCGCCCTTGCAGCTCCACCTACAAAGCCGACAAGCTGCAGTAGAAATACCAGAAAGATCTGATAAGCACAGTATCTCGTGCAGCCTTGCAGAGTCTCTAGCCTGCTCGGACATCCGAGATCGTAGACTATGCCACAGCGCCACAGTGGCGCACCCTCGGACTTTTCGGATAAAGACTACGCCCGAGGATGACTGCGCCTTATCAGATGTGATGAGTCAGCCTGAGCTGGAGAGCAGGCAGGTGAACCCTGAATTCTGGCTCGAGCTTTTTTGTGGTTACGCTTGCTTAGCATAGATTTTTTTTTATATTCTTTTTTATTCTTTTTTTTTTGCATCTTATGACAGTTTGAAATATCCTTGTGTATTTTTTCCTATTGAAGCTGTTTCGTTTATCCTCGTCAGAACAACCAACCCACGATCAAATACCTGCTCTTGCTCTTTTCATGTCGTCGCTATTGTGTGCAGACTTTTCCTGTACTACGTCAGAATTTGGAGTATTAAGCCCGCTGTTGTTATTCATCAAGTCTGATCTGATGCTCCCGTAATCTGCAGCCGCTGCTGGTGGTTGCATCATTACCATATGTTGCTGGCTTATAGTTGACTCAGTCTCTGCTTATACTTGCGTGGTCTGTTATATCCTCTGCTTCTTCGACCTTCGATCTTCACTCATCTCCTATCCTATCCAAGCCAAGTCTCAAACGTCTGATTTTACACCCCCCCCCCCCTCTCA
>MKGM01000088.1:37917-71519 GCA_002018265.1 Ceratocystis harringtonii | reverse complement strand
ATCGATCGTAATTGGCTTTTCTGTAAATTATGGTCAGTAGTCCGAATAATAGCTGTACCAGATCATCGTCTCGTTCATGGCAAGGCTGCCGGAGAACTAGTCCGAAGGGCCTCCACTGACTGCACCGCGAAAACCAACGAGAATAGAAGGCTTGGTGTATTTTCAGCACAAGACTACGAGAAGGAGAGATGTATAGCACAGGTCCAATCGTTTGCTGCGTTGAAAAGCTGGAAGCCTCATTCTTATTTCAATAGTTTCCTTGCCCAAGTCAGCTCAGGAGTTGTGGTTTGCCTACTCAGCCGTACCGCGTCTGCCTCGTTGTTTCCAGTGTGTTGTCAGTACGTTGCAGGCCTGGTCTTCACGAAACCCACCAAGGTTATTTAACGCATAAACTTCTGGAATAGGAATGCCTTAGCCAAGGAGCCAGCGTCCAGGACCATAGTAATTTCCCTGCCAATTGCCCGTGCATCACCTGCATTTAGTCAGGAACAGCATGTCATTTTGGGGATCGCCAAGGTTTCTTGGTGCAGATATACAAAACTGAGTCCTGTACCTTGGTTGTTCTTGCACTCAATGCTCGAGACGTCTCTACCTTGGATTATGCTTCTGTCAGTCATCAGGCTGGCATCTTGACGCCGACATGAAGACATAACTGTGAATCTGAAGCGCGAAAGGGCGTGTAGCATGAGGAGGAGTGAGGGTTTTTGAGCAACTTGAAAAAGAAAGACATAGGAAATAGAAGGGAGAAATAGTCTCCTTGGAGGAACCAAAGAGAAGGGAAGACAGCTGTCGAACGCCGAATCAAGGAACAGCTGCTACCTACCTCATGCATGGAAAGGCCTTTGATTCTAACAAAATCCTTTGCCACTGCTTTGGTGCTTCTGCGTCGTAGCGGAAACCCATTGGCCTCAAGTCCAGTTGTAATATGAGCCATGCTCTGCATAAAAAAGCTGACCGGAAATAGTGAGCTAATATAGAACAAAGATGTGGTTGATGCTACAGGTAGGGTTAGTGGAATGCAGCTGTAGGAGGGGCGAGGCTCGGGGTTGTCTTTGACCTAACTAGACAGTTCCCAAGCGAAGTTATCTAATCTGAGATACACCACAGCCACAGCACTGAATTAATCGCTAACTGAGAAACACTGAACAAGAAAGCCACGAATACGACTGGATTTATTGTCGTGGCCGCTCTGAGAAACAAGCGTCTGTAGAGCTTAACTGAAACAGGGGACTCGATGTACTGTCATACTGTCATAGAACCTAGCGACATGATGCTCTTCTCAGATAAATGTAGCTGTCCGTTTGGCTTGGCCCTTTCCCAAACGCAATTGAGAGCAAAGTCTGAAAGCAAGGGTTGGGCGTTGTTTAGAATGGGTGGCAAAGCTTGCTCTGCTTGTTCGATGCTGGGCGCGGCATCTATAGTGGTGATTTTACAATAGGCCCTCTTTGGGCCTGCCATCTAGGCGCATTGGCCCATCTTGAATTACGGTCGTAATTGGCAGTTCTCATCTCTGCAAATCAGCACTGCCACTGAACGTCAATAGTATCATGGCATGATGGGTTGGTTGGAAGGAGCCATCGCCGACGTCCCATCCCACAAGCTAGTGCTAAATATTGAAGCGTGCACAACCCCTGCTTGCTACTGGGCTGCTCGTATTCTGCATAGAGTTATGAAATGAGTCTCTAGCCTGGGGCGTGGCGGAATGGAGGAATACGCCTTAAGGCTCAAGGTGATGGGACAAATAAGATGCGTTTAGCCAGTAATACGACGGACGTATTGATAGTGTTGGATTTTGCATGTACGGGATGTTGTCTCGCGACCGGGAGCATCCAGGAGAAGATGTGTGAAATGAAAGCAGGATGCAAGGCGATGGATGGCTGAAAGGGAGCGGGACACCGTTCTGTCGTGCTACGCGATGCTTGTGTGATGGCTGTACAACACTGATCACTGAACAGAGATCTAGCCACGCCGACAAGACTGCTGTCACACTATCGAGTCCCCCTTGTTCTTGTTTGAAAGCAAAGCCCACCCAAGGCGTGAGTGAGACGGTGCAAAATATGGGTGTGACGAGCGAGCAACCTCCGGACTCGGGACAGACTATGCTCTTGTTCTGAGTGCCCAGCTTGTATGCCACTGATGGGCGATATACTGTGGTTGTGACTTGTCCGAAAAATACGACGTTATACAAGACAAGCAATCGTAGGAAACTAGCAATACTGACTTGGCTTTCATTTGACTCCGGGCTAAGTCTAGGTGAGCGTTATACGTGCAGATACGACCCGAGCTCATAGCGTTTAGAGAAAGCAGGAATAGACCGCATAAACTGATTTGGTCACAAGTAGCAATATGACCAAAACCACAGCATATTTGCCTCCGCAGCGGTAATGTGCTATTTGACCCATTGGATACGGGCAGCTCTGTGGCCCACGCTGTGGCTGTACTTCGTAGGGGATTGCGCTAGACCTGAGCTTGGCCCGTATATTTGGCTGAGGTATGTATACAGTTCCGCGCTTATTCAGGCCGACATGGATTAAACCCTTTATGAAAGTAGCATTAAATATGCTCAGTGCTGTCACAAACCTGGCAGCCTGCAGCCAAGCATTCGGCAGAGTATCCCGCCAAACATGTGTAGACATGTCTGGTCGACGCAATGGACAGGCCATGCATGTCTGCTCTGGCAACGAGTTTTATTGACATCTGTCGACGTTTTTCACTGACTATATGAGTGCCAAGTCTTTCTTCTAGAAGAGTCCATCTCCAACTGCGTGGCTTCCAATTAGTCGAGGATTTTCTGCTAACCAGGGCATGGCCTCTGAATCAGCGGTGTCTGTGTTTACCTGAGTTGCACGAACGAGTCTTGCTTGCTCCGATGTATGCACGGAACTCTACGGAGTCATGTTGCCAGTGCGTAGATCACGGTTGGCTGATGGCTTAGTGCTCTTGTGAAAAAGGGAGCAGTAAGCTAGCTCAAAGCCCCCCCCCCGTTCAGTCTTGAAGGCACTGACCGGCGTCCGCGAGGCACTGTGAGAGATGGTTGAGAAGCTGTTAAATAGCCAGCCAGCCCATGCTGACCACAATTGGGAGGTTATCAAGGCCCAAACACTTACTCACCTCATCACACCATCACAATCCTTCTGCGTTCTTAAATATTTTCTTTTCCAACTGCCACCATGAAATTCTCCCTCTCTTTGTCTGTGGCCCTGTCGATATGCAGCGTTGCTCAGGCTGGCAAGTCTACTGAAGCTGCCCGCCCCGTCCCGGTTACGGACGTCCTGGTCGACAATGATTATGATGTTAGAACTTGGGGAAGTGAATTCTTGATTTTCTCGCCGGAATATGAGAGGGGCTTCGAGTTTTTGAATGTGATGGGTTTCTACCCCAAGTGGAAGGTTGCCACCATTGACATCGCTAAGAATGACCAAGAGCCTGAGCATGAGAATAAACTCAGCCTGACAGAGATCTATAATGCTCTCGCAAAGAGAAGAGCCGCGGACCCCAACGAAGTGAGATCGGTGATTTTTAGTGTCGAGAAGGGAGACGATGAAACCGACAACCTCATTGCTGGAATACGCGAGGGCCGCAACATTGGCCGCTGGGATGAGGTTAGAATTTTCCCTGGCGACAAGGAGTGGGACATGATTTTCGCCACCGAGTACTATGCGAAGCTGCTACAGGTTGCCAACAAGCCGGTCGAGAAAATCATCATCAGAACAAGAGATAGTACTGACTGGTGGAACAAGGTCATCCACACCAACCGCATTTTCTTTTCCCTTGGCCGGCCGGAGAGCAAGACCCCTGTCCCTGGAACTGCCCCTGAGGCATCGGCCTTGGACATTCAGCCAGACTTTGATGATGAGGAGCAGGAGGCTGCACTGAAGGCTCTGTTTGCTGAGGAGGACCAGAACGAGAGTGCGTTCCAAGCTGAGATGGCGCGCGAGCTTGCTAAGCAGGCTCTCGAGGCGGAGGAGAGTGTCTAATCTACAGCTTCTTGGCTCTTGCGAAAAAGCGGCAGGAGAGGTATCTAACGAATTGGAATGAAAGGTGACCTTTTTTTACTACTAGGCCATTAATTTGATCACTGCCCCTAGCTAGGCTTTGGGGGTGTGCGACACAATAAAACATGGAAATTAAGCTTGTACTAGAAAACGCCTGTGTGGGCTATAATGCTTGGCCGAGTAGTTGTTTAAGAAGCTGTCTTGATGGAAAACCGTATGTCTTGACTTGCTTTGTGCAGGACAGTGTCAGTCAGCCTTGAAGGCCGAGTAGTACAGTATACGGCCGTGAAATTGCTTGTATTGATTCCCCATCGCCTCTCTTTCGTCTTAGACTGTGAAACTTTTATACTTGGGCTCACAGCCGCCTGCTCCTGCTTGTGTGTCTGCTTAATCATGTTCTAGCTATCGAGGCATGTTTCCCGCTTGATATCTAGATAACGCTACGATGCAATCTTTGGCGTATGCGTGCATTTCCTTGGGTAACTCTGCTCTTCGTTGCAGCTCACGATGCCAAACATGAGCACAGCCCAATGTTTCCAATCGAAATAACGAAGCAACCCACGAAGCAGCAACAACTGCATGTTCGGGAGCTGCCACTGTCTATTCCAACCGCCAGACCCTCCATGAAGCTCGTTGATGACACGCTACGGCTTTGTATGCACTGGAGCAGCAATATCTCCAACTTGGCTGGGGAGGCGAGATGAAAGCAAAATGGGACAATGTGGCGTAGTTTAAGAGGAAAAATGCAGGGCCGTCCCATGTAGTTATAAAATACTGCGGCAGATAGTCTATAAATTGATATTCAGCTCTACGATAGATACGTGTGCGGAACCCGCAGTTCAGCTCAGTGTACGTAGTCCTTGGCCTCCCATCTTCAGTGTAGTGTTAAGGGCCAAGGGCTAACTGAAGATAAATCGCTCTGTCCAGATCATAGAGCTTTTCTCTGACTTGGTATGGCGATAGGGAGACGGGACAGCTTCTAAGGACCGCCTAGACCATAACAAACTGGTCTTCCTTGACTGATGTACTGCAAAAGTCGAGCCATGGAAGACATGGATGCAGAAGATATGGGTGGGACAGGGGCAAGAGAAAACGGCCGACCCCGATTGCGGAGAGTTTGCGCTGTACCATGTCGCGGCAAAGAATTAAAATACGTGATCAAAGATACGATGCTAATGCCACCACGGACTGTTTCTTTGCCGACGGAGGCACTCACCTGCCGCTAGATTGGTCAGTGCTACAGAGTTCCATGCAAAATGAATTGCAACCAAGGTGCAGATTTCACTCTGTGCACTTCCCGAAGACCTTCAGCCGTTCCGTGTCGAAGAGAACTTACGAGATGAGACAATTTTAGTGCATGTCACACTGACTTCTAGATGAGAATAACAATAGTTAAGCCTTTTTGCGCAGAAAAATGGAATTCTGCGAAATATGGGCTAGGTACGTGCAGTCCAACACATGCGAATAGGTGGTGCCATTACTTGTCGCTTGACAATACAAGCTTCGGCTTGAGCAACAAACACTGCCAACTTTTGGGAAGTTAGTGTTATGTGGGAGGTATATCGTACTGAATGGTAAGTTGATAGATGAGTCCACCAATGGCTCATTTATCTAGGCACGGGTGCCAGGAGTAGCATCGATACCTATGTGTTAGAAGCTTATTATTGGGCTTGTCCCTTTTGCATAGTAGTAGTAAATATTCTGAGCGATGCCATAGGCTCATTATCCTACAGTCTAAAGTATCTAGCTAGACATATACCGTGGAAAGCAGGATACAACTAACTCCCCAAGTAGCCGCGTGTAGTTATGCCATATCTGGGCAACTAAATAGACGCCATGCACGCCCGCTTCGGCAAGTCTCCCAGTTCGTATCTGTCGACACTTTCTCCCAGTTGACTGCCACATCCCTGTCCTGGAACTATCTACTATCTAGCGCTTAATCTTCACAGAGAAAGGGCTTTCCTGCTGCTTCGTGCACATCCTCTGTTTCAAGCCACGCCTGTAACTGCCCTGCCTGCCTAGTCGAGCTGTACGAGCCTTACCCACTCTAGTATGTACACAGAACTCTACAAAGTCGCGCAGCTAGTGTGTAGATCATAGAAGCGCAGTAGTATTTTAACGGAGCAGCAAGCTAGCTCGCCCCCTGTGCTGCGTCCTGGGCTGGATGGGAGAAGCACCGATAGGCCTCTGTGAAGAGTTGTAGGAGGTGGCCGAAAAGTGACTTAATAGACGGTCTACGTCCACCGTGTTATGAGTATACACGACTTGGGATATCAGCCCCAGGCCGTTCGTATCCCTATACCCACTACATTTTCTTTTCCCAACTACAACAACACAACAATGAAACTTTCCCTTTCCCCTTGTCTCAGGCCCTGTCGCTATGTAGTATGTAGCGTTGTGTGGGCTAGTGACACCATAATGGAGGACCATGGCTAACAAGTCTATACCTGGGGGGGGGTTGGGGGGGGGAGAGGAATTGCTAGCCTTCTCTCCAAGATATGGTGGAGATATCCTTTTACCCCAAATGAAGGGCTGCCACTATCCATATATCTAGGAATGACGGCGAGCTTGATCATGAGAATAAGCTCGGCCTGACTGAGGCTTACAATTCTCTTGCATATAGGAAAAAGTCAAATCTGAACGAGATGAGATGGGTGATCTTCGACGCTGAGAGAGAGGACATGCAAGCCGACGCAGTGATTCCTGCTATGCGCAAAAACCACCATCCTGACCCCTGGTGGGCGGTGAAAGTTCTCTCTGGCGATGAAGAATGGGTGTGATTGCTGTCACTCAGTAATATATGAAGCTGCTGTAGGTCACCAAAAGGCCGGTCCAGAAAATGCTCATCAGGAACGAAAATCATGTCTGCTGGTAGGGCAAGGCCGTCAACTGTAGTTTGTTTTCCTTTGGGCCATTGGAAAATAAGGCTCCCGTCCCAGAGACGTCTGCCGCTGAAGCCCCGGCGGAGTCTGATGATGAGATACAGGAGGCTGCATTGAAGCCTCTATTTGTCGAAGAGAGGGAATCGGGGGGTGGTTTCTCGGCTGCCGTCCCCTACAAGTGTGCCAATCGGATCTTGGATGTCGGGACGTCGCCTAATTCCCAGCTCCAACAGAAGAGAGATGCCAATGGCGTCTGACGAACTAACATGGGAGAGGGTGCTGGAAAGAGGAGCTTTGTGCTGTTCAGCTATCACTTTGATTACTATCGCTAGAACTTTAGGCCGTGATATAAGATGTGACATTAAACTCGATCTTTTACGAGGTAACCTCTGTGAAGACCGCGATCTTTGATCAAAGGGATGCAGTTAGGGATTGCCTCTATGACGAACTAGGCATCTTAAGCCCTTTTGTATTGTGTGACTTAGTGTTGGACCAACAAGTTACAGCTGGTCGAGGGATATTTCCACATTTCTTAGCCTGAATTGTCATTCCCGATGTATAACTCTTTGCTAGTGTATTTCCTGTGTACCAACTCATGTTCTTATGAGCATATTTCCATAGAGCAGATACTTAGACACAACTCGTCAAAGACTGCCACCGCCACTATCCATGAGCTTTAAGAATAATGGCATGAGGAGTGACAACTTAGCTGTCTATACTGAATCTCTAGAAGCTGTTTATCTTCACAACTACTCATCTTAATATCTAAGCAGAGTCTTCATTATTCCTAACACAAGGAGATTGGAAAGCATGCAGAGCTAGAGTCAGCTTGAAAAGTGTTTCATAGCGGGTGAAATCTGTAGGGGGAGATGGATGCCCTCCATCTAGGCACTCTCGGGAGGCAGAGAGTATGCTTGGAATTTAGGTTACTTCAGAATGCAAGCCCTTGTGCATACATATACCGTGCTTATGTATCCTTGCCCCCTGCCGCGCTGCATCAAGTCAGATATGAAGAAACATCGGTGTTTATGACCAAGCATTTCATAGATGAACGACACCTCCACACCTAAGGATTTGATTTCGACAGACATTCGCCTGCAAAAGAAGCCCAGGCCATCACTCGCCGTTCAATGCGCCAAACACACGAAGTAGTTCGTTGGCGAAGGGCCATGGATCTAGGTTCGATAAGCTTGAGACGCGCTGGTAGAACACTATCTTCGAGTCAGTTGAGAAGATGGGAAGAAGGTGGAATGCTGTGATATAGGATAGCAGGGAGGATACCAAGTAGTACCGAGTCTACAACAGCTCCAGCGGATATTTTGTATAATACTATAACGGAGCGATGTCCAGATATATGGGAGACTGATGTGTGAAGCCCAAGGTGTCCCATTATTGCACCTGGGTGTGAAGGATGGGGCACATGGTCCTCTAAATCACGGGCATGGGCCAGTGTACTGATGCCATGTTGCGTGTATTATTCGCATGGTTGGGGCATTCCCTGGCCATCAATCAGCGTGATGCCGGGGCAGTGTTGGGTGTCGAGTACTCAAGGCACCAGCCCCGCCTCCTAGCCGCTTTTCCGGGTTGGTCAGAAAAGCGACCTTGAGGCTCGAGTCTGCGTCTTGTCTGCTACATGCTTGGCTGGGGCTCGAGATTGCCAAGGCATTAGCTCGTTGATTGCATGCTCTTTCTAGTGGGTTGCAAACAGTATACAAACCTGGCTAGTGCATATTCTTCTTTCTCTAGCACGATGTCAACCGACATCGATAGGACATCCTGGTTTTCTATTTCCTTCTCTACTATTCTTCTTCTACGTCTGTGCTTTTTCTTTTTTGGCACTGCAGATTTCCTCTTCCCTGTCTTTTCCGCTTAAAGCTTGGCGCATCTTTATGCATAGGCCATAGAAAGAACGTAGAAAAAAAGTTAGTCTGTATGCTACCACAAACCACTTTACCTTTCCCTATCAGACGAGCTGGCTACATCCTTTGACTCTGGCCTGACTCTCCCAGTCATCATGGGCTATCTGATTGGCCGTCTCTAGCCTTTATTTTACGCACGGCATAGCTGCATATGTGCCATGACCATCAAGATAGGTAAACCGAGCGCTGTAGCGTATTGGCAGAAAGATAAATAGTGTCTGGAGATCCGAACCTTTGGAGTTGAGCAAACTACCCCCGGCTTCTTATTTCAGTATCGTTTGGCTCGAACGCTACTGCCATAGCCATTTCAATCCTCGCTTTTGTTGGCGTTCTCATCTCCGTTTGCACCATTCTTTGTTCTTGCCCCGACAACCATGCGATTTCTCTTCTATATACTCCCACTTGCCGCATTTCTCTTTGGGGCGGCCCAGGCTGGCGTTATAGGCGGCCGAGCATACAACATTGAACAACGTCCTGATGGCCCCCATTTGATCTACGACCCGGTCTTAAGGGGTGAGACCAGAGGTTCTCTTTCAAGAAGAAAGAACCCAAAGCCCAACGACATGATGTTGAGAATGACCCGATAACCTTAGCCTCTCGGAGGAGGTTAGAATCCTCACCAACGACGAGAAGTCTGGCGCGGATTACTGTCTAAAACTCACAAACTGATTCGGGAACTCCTGACAAGAAGCAAAGCTTGCAACAACTGGCAGCAAAAGCCCATCAAACTCAACCGTATTCTCTTTCTTGCCCGCAGTTCAAGGTGAGACCCCTGTCTCTCAACCTGCTGCTGAGGGCTTGGCTTGCTTGTGATGATGAAGAGCAGGGGGATACACCAAGTGCTCTGTTTGCCGAGGAGGACCGGGATGACTCGCAAACAGCGGCCGGATCTTGGCAGCCAAAGAGCTCCAACATTTCAAGAACCCGTTTCTGATCAGAATTTTGGTCTCCTGTAGAAAGCAGGAAGCTTTTATCGCATAGACAGGGGAATCTTTGATGGCTTTGGCCATTATTGACTCTTACCGCAAATCTCACAACATCAAACTAATGGTGGAAGCATTGATAGCTGTAAGACCTTGTCAGGGCCCGTGTCGATGCCAGCCAGGCAAGATTCTACGCAGTAATAGCATCGAAAGATCTGGGTTTGGCAATATTTAATGTTGTTTGTATGACATGTGACCCATTGCAGTTGGGCTTGTATGTAGGAAGAACGATTTTACAACACAGAAAGCTTGCACACCCGCTAGCCTCTAAACTTGAAATCCATCAGTTAGACTCTCTTAACGCCCTTAAACTAAAGTAATCGTTGTTCACTGTAGTTTTCCAGGCAATCTTAAATGAGATAGTGTTATTGACATAGTTTAACACGACTACTAAAATCCTAGCCCGATAACAAGGCTTGCACCGTACTTAAGATGAGGGAAAAATCTCCCTACCCATCTCATACTACCGCGATGGTCTCTTTGGGCTTGTCAGTTGCTAGCGGAAAATATCTTCGCCAAGTCAAAGCTGCAGTTTCTTAGTTCTCATCTATGCGAATCAACCTTGCCACGGTAGGTCTGTAGTATGAGCCAACGTTCAACTACAAGCCATCGCCTGTGCCTAGGCCTTTGCATCTCCCATGTCAGTCCACAGCGGCATATCGAAAGTTACATATATTGCGCCGACATTGCGTAGCCTCTAAGTAAGGGCCTGTTCTAGGATATAAACGAACAACAGAACAATAGCTCGCCCATTAGCCGGTTGGTCGGGCGGGAGCTAGGGCGTAAACAACACATCAAAGACATGGTAAAACAGGCTCTATGGCTCACAAACTCTGCTTGTCTATAAATTACAGAGTAGCACATAGCGCCCATGGCAGTAGATAGGAAATGCATAGGATCTTGCAAGCCATAGCCTGTCCAACACTTGTGGAACATTGATGACTCAGCAGGCAGACATAGTGGAATCAAACAGACTGATTTTGAACTACGAGTCCACGCTCTTTCTTTTGCGCAAACAAGACCCAGGGCCTGATGCCGTCCGAGAAGCTGATGATGCAAATATCTGGGATGACCTACGCTGTTGTGTGTAACTCCTAGCTGATTCCTGCCCAATGGAGTTCTTCAGATATATAGTGGGCGACACTCTTTTTTCTTTTCGAACATACAACCCTATAGCAGATGCGCATCCAGGAAAAGCCAGAACCTTCGATTCCTTGTGTTGACTCGGCTTTCATCCAACAGCACGCTTCGGATCAAGGCTAAGCGCTGAACCCTACACCCGGGCATGCTACTTGAACTAAAAACGCTTTGGGGAAATCGGACGGACTTCACCATGGGGCAAAAACAACCGGTGTGTCTACCGCCGCAGGGGTAATGCCACGACCAGCCCGTGTACTCTGTATGGCTCTGTACCCTTCACTGCGACTTTACTTTCCGGCGCCGTGAGCTAGATTCAAGCCTGGTCCATATACTTGGCTGATCTGTATGCACTTGCTTCATCTCGCGCCCATCTAGGCTGAAGTCTCTTCAAGTACTTGAACAGACAGTAATGAAAATTCTAAGTACTACGATGCGGCTGCATATCACCGCTAAACATTCACCCCAGCCGTGGCCTACCATTTATTCTAAATGGAATATCTAGCTCTCTAATAGACATTTAAATATGTCCCCTGGCTGACGCAATCAGCAAGCCATGCAAGTCTGACCTAGCAAGTAGTGGGTGAGATTAAAGATACATCGTACAGACAAGCTGGGATATGGTCAGGAAATTTGCATTGAAGCGGAAAATGAAAGAAGAACCTGTTTAATGAGACATTGGGATCAAGAGCATTTACATTCTATATAGGACGTGCTGTAGGCCTGCTCCGGCTTCGTCATGTCCAGTATTCTCATCAAGGCATTACCCTACCATTCAACCTGACAACAATCTGGTGCAACATTCCCCCTCACATTGTCGTAGCCGCACTGTCGCGGTAGCGGAGCTTCGAAAAGATCTCTCAGTGATTACTATCTAGGTCTAGATCAGCCTCAATCCTGTCTCTTCAACAGCTCCTTCTCCTGCGCGCCTATTCACTATGTTCGTGTCACTCGCTTGCCTTCATCTATTGCGCCAAGACCTCAGTATACTATACGTAAAAAAGTCGTAACATGATCATAATTATTTACCCATCATAAAGCGCTATCAAAACACACAAGATCTAACGTAAGCCAAAAAAACAAGCCAGCTTTATGGCTCCTGTTCCATAATGTTATTCAACCGTGGTTGTAGATGTGCTAAATTCGACTGACCTTGCTCATCTGTATACGCCTGCAAGCAGTATCTACGCATCAAACGTCGGGGTGCTCGACGGCCCGTAAACAGCTCAAACTGCGCAAAGCCCTGTTCAGGCAGCAAGTCTAGGCCGTCCATAGCAACCCAGCCGCGGTGAGCCAGGGCCCGGGCCTGGTTGATGATGGGCGTGTTCAGAGTCTTGTAGCCCAGGTCGATCAGCACACCACCAGTAGGGCTTTCTAGCCATGAAGAAGGCGCTACAAAGTGCGGTGCCGGCACATCACCAATACTGTGTATAGGAATGCAAACAACGATCATGGTGGGACAGCGAAAATTAGCGGGCCATGGGTCGGAAATGGAGTGGATGACGTGGAAGCGAGCCTGCATCTCAAGACCATCAAGCGTGGTCGCAGGGCTAAGGAGCGGCAAGTCTTTGCGTTGAAGCAACTGCGTGAAATGGGCAACCAGCTTTTCGGCATTGGAAGCTGTGCGGTTATAGATGACAATGTTGGTCACACCCAACTGCAACATAGCATAAACAGCAGCGCGCGCCATGCCACCTGCACCAATTACAAGACCACAGCTTGTAGGCCGCACAGCATTGGCAGGCGATAGGCCACGGCGCAGGCAAGCACGAATGCCGACCCAGTCAGTATTGTCGCCGTAAAGGGCGCGCACAGGACCAGCGCGGTTGCGGCAGTTGAAGAGAGTCTCGTCTTCGGGGATGGAGCCGTCAGGATTGAGGCGACGCACAGGGATGAGGGTATTAACCGCACCAATAGCACGGGCATGGCGGCTGAGAGAGTGGGTAAGAGCAATGATTTCGACTTTGAAAGGTAGACCGATAGATGCGCCAGCAAAATACGGATCGTCAATGAGCTCCTTGAGCCCGCGCAGATTCTGTGTTGAGTGTGGGCGGTAGTGATGGGGAATCCCAAGGGCGGCTAGAGCGCCATTGTGGATAGCAGGAGATAAAGAATAGTCAACCCTGGCACCAAAGACATAGAGCTTCATGGGATCAAATAGAAACGATGCATAGAGGGCCTGGGTGGCTTGTTGGGCAGTGATTCTGGGGCTTGGCGGGTGAGGAGTGTCGGGGACAAAGCCGACAGTTGGTTGGGTAGCAACGCTGGTGAGCACGTGGTTCATAACAGCGGAATGGCGCCCGCGGTTGCCCGAATTGAAAGCTATCAACGGCACTTTGGGTCCATCCAGTGCCTCAACCTTGGACTTTAGCTGGTTGATGTCAAAGTTGTCCTTGATGGTGGCTACTGGCTTGACAAAGCGGACCAAGTCGCAGCCTTGAAGCCGAGCACGATGGTAATGCGCCATCCACATAGGATCCAGCCAGGTGGTTGCCTGGGACGGTGGAGCAGATGGCGGACAGGCAAAGTGGCCAATAAGCTTAGAATTTTGAGTCTGGGTAGTAATGTGGTCGATTTCATAGGCGGAAAGACGCAGGTCAATAGTGATGTACTCGCAGGCAAGTCGTAGGCCATGAAGCAAATACTCTTTATAGAGGGCATGGAAGGCAGCGGCGTCACTAGCAATGTTGGGCGTAGGGAGCAGCACATGGTAGATTATGGGAATCACGGTGTCTCGACGAATGTTCCCGATTACTTTGGATATATTAGTAGCACGTTCGGGGTCTAGCAGAGTGCCCACGGGCGGTGGACGAGAACGAGAGCCACCGCAGAGTACATCGATGTCGTCGACGATGATTTCAATAGCATCGGCGCCGGTTTCCAGTTCTTCAATGTTAATCTCACAGTCATGCTGCTGTATCAGAGACGTGAGACGAACAGAGGTTGCATAGGTGAAGCGGCGGTCCTCGGTTGGGATCGAGGCTAGGGGGAAAGCAGACTCAATGAAGGGAATGGAACCATTGGGCATGACTAGCGACAGGAACTTAAGGAAATGTCTTTCCGCTCGTTTTAAGGCCAGGTACGGGGCTGGACGCCTCTCGCATGTGTCATCAAGAGGGTCTGAAGCCTGGGAGAGGTTCTGAGACGCAACATCTCGTATGCGCTCGGAGATGTTGAAGAACTCCAGGTTGCTGCAGGCACGAAAGATGGAAGTGCTAGCATTGACGATGTTGCGCGTCTTTTCAAAGGTCTCGATCTTGAGATGCTCCTGGATGGCCCGGGGGTCACGCAAAATTTGGATAACAGGGTTGGAGCGGGAAAAGTCGCGGAGCAGGCTGAGAATAGAGCGATCAATCCACGAGCACACGATGATGCAGCGCTGGGAGTTTTCGCGCAGCACATCACGCAGGATGGCGGCCTGGACGCGATGACACTCAGTCGCACTGTGCGCTTTCATATAAGCGGCGCTGGAGATTCGCATAGCTTGCTGGAAGGTCTTTTCGCAATCAATAACACGGCGCTTCATGGCAGTGGAGGCAATAATGGCGAGGGTGGATTTGCCGGAACCGCGGATGCCAACCAGCACGATCGAGGCAAGGGAGGCGAAAACGGGTTCTTTGTGATCCGGGTCATGGCCCTGGCTGGGGCCGGAAAGAGAGCCTCGGGCGGTTGGGGGGAGGGAATGGGGGTGAGGATTTTGATAGGCCATGGTCGACGAGGGGATCATGGGAGTAGGAGTGGGGTCTCTAGACCGGCTGTAAAGGCCGGAGGGTGTTGAATGGCCGCTTATTCTAGAGTGGCCGTGGTTATGGCTATGGCTGTGCGGATAGGAGTGGTGGTGCGGGGCAGTGGTTGGTGACGACATTCTAGAGGTGTTGTTGGTACTGGAATTGGTGTTGGTGTTGGCACTAGCAATAGCAATAGCAGCGTTGGCGTACGAGCTGCCATTGCTACTGCTGTTGCTGCTGTTACTACTGCTAGCGCCGTTTGGCTGAGCGATAGCAGCAGTAGGAGAGGCAGCGGCAGAGGTAGTGGTGTAGGACTGGTAGCGGTGATTGGCTGCCATGGCTGAGTTCATGGGTCCGTTGACGATGCCGTCAATGCTGTAGGCATTCAGCCGCGCAGCCTTAGAGGGGTTGCCCAAGGGGGACGGGGTGGTGCTGCAGACACCGGGACCATTGGCGCTAGAAATGATTGAAGAAGAGGCCGAGGCTGGGACTGGATCACTGCAGTCAATCTCCACGGGCGAGTATGGGCGTTTGACCCCAGCAGAAGCCATTGTCTGGTAAATGTGATGCGGGTTTGCAGGAGCGAAGAAGGACGAGGAGCAGAAGAAGAGGAGAAGGGGTGGAAGGGAAAAAGAAGAGGGCGGACGGATTAGGCGGCGGTGATTTTTGGACCGAAACAAAGTCAGAGGACAGGCAATAGGAAGAGAGTAGCTGGTGTACAGTGAGAGGAGTTGAACAAGAGTGTGAGAGCCAGGTGAAAGGCATGAGGAAGCGACGGACAAGTTGGAGTTGGGGGAGTTTGACCACTGAAGAGCCTAAGTTCTAGGGCCTAGCAACGGAAGTCAGAGGCCCAAACAGGGGAGGGGGGGGGGAGGCGTCAGTTGCTGACCAAACGAGGAGAAGAGCGAGAGATTTTGGAGAGTCAAAAGGGCAAGGAGGAACAAGGTGTTTTTTTCTTTTTTTTTTCCTATTTGCTGAACTTAAAGTGAAGAAAGAAAGACAAGGGAAGAAACGCAAGAAAGAACGAATAAAAGGCAGAAAACATCACGTCGTGTATCTCTAAAAACTTGGGCTTTAGGCCTGGTGTTCCGCCTATTTTTGCCTTGGACTTTTTTTTCCCTTTTTTTTCCCTTTTTTTCGACTTTTACTTTGATACTTGTCGAAAAAAGAAGAAAAAAACAGAAAAAATAAAAGACAATTACCAACATTAATTCACGGAAAAAGTCACATCAGAGTGAAGGTGTAAAATCCAGCCTGCAGTGCTTCCCGCGTAGTTAGTTGCAAAACATTCTTGCGCCGGGGCCATCAGCGCATCGGCAAAATCTTTTTCCGGGGAGGGGGGGAAGAACAAAGACGCAGGGACAAAGAGACAACAACAACAACAAGCAACCTTCGCCAGAGGGCCCAAGTCTCAAGTGACAGCTAACAAGTGAGTAGTAGGATGACAAGAGACGAGAACAGGCAGAAAAGGAAAAGCCAAGTATCACAAACGCCAGGCTGCGATCGCATCACACAAATGCGTGGCAATGGAAACAGGACCCGATGGCCGTCGCCGGACAAAGCAACAGCCCAAAGTAAATACAGACTGCAAAAAACGAGGAGAGAGGGGGGGGAAAAGAAGCTCAAAATTTGCAGCCTCGCCCTGTATGCTGTCTTCTCCAACTCCCAGCCCAACCATCAGAGTTTTCTTTCCCCGGACTTTTCCCAGCTTCTAGTCCCTCCTTGTGCTCTATCCCCCCCCCCCTCTCCCGGCTTACCTTCGCCCTTGTCCCGCTCTATCCGCGCTTTACCACACAAACCACTTCTTCCCACAAGCTCAGACTCGTTTCCTTCTGGGCTTAGCAAGAAAACGGAAGATGGGGGGAGGGACGCTTTCCCCGCATGATGTTCCTCCTTGAAAGCAAGCACACAAAGGAATCGAGCAAGGGGGTGTGCTGCCATTAAGTTGAACTAGGAATCAAGAAACTCCTTGGGAAAAATACCCAGAAAAAAAGAAAAAAGAAACAAAGCAACACAGCAAGTCCCCATCACCGCCTTCAAGCTCCCTCTCCGAGAATCTTGTATCTGTCTGCGCCTGCGCCTGCACTTGCACCTCCACCTGCACCTGCACCTGCACCCACATACACCGGCTCCATACCATTGCCATATTTTCATGCAACGTATTATAGCAGCCAATCAATTCCGCACCCAGTCCGCCTACACTCGGCTTTCGTCACCCTGCCGTCTGGCACCCTCTCCTCCTAACGTGGTAGAAGTGCAGTCGTCATCTCCTCAGCACTGAACAAGCCGCTGTCCCAACCCAATAACACACACAGCAATATCCCGGTGCTGACACCCCCCCCCCCTTTGCCGCCAATTCTCCTCCGTCCACCACGATAGACAAGGCAGGGCCTTCCTTCTTGCAATCTTCCTTTTCCACCATCCGCTCTTTTTCCCGCATACTCCTCCCCTCGATATTCCCTTTTCCTCATCTTCCCCTCCTCCTTTCCCTATCCCTCCCGCTTCCCGCTTCCCGCTTCCCGCTTCCCGCTTTCCGTTTCCCTTCTCTTTCCTGCCATGGCGTCTAAACGAAAATCGCAAGATCTTCCGGATCCCACTCCCTCCTCCGTCGGCGCCTCCACTTCCACCCAACCAGCTACTACATCGGCAACAGCCCCAGCCAAGAGACAGCGCGTCTCCAGAGCTTGCGATCAATGTCGAAGGTGAGCTCTCTTCTCTTTTGTGCCGATTCCTTTTCCTTTATCTGACTCCCCTCCCTCCCCAATAGTGCCCGTGAGAAGTGTGACGGTGTCCAGCCCAAGTGCTTTTCCTGCGTCTTTCTTAACCGCCAGTGCACGTACAACGTTGCCCCCAAAAAGCGAGGCGTGCAGACAGGTCTCATCCGCACCCTTGAGTCCGCCCTGGTTTGGGTCTTTGACCAGTTTCCAGGCTCTGAAGCCGCTCTCAATGACCTTCTCGCCCAGGACGTCGGCCGCCAGACCTTGCTGGCTCAGGGCAGAGGCAACGAGGCCGGTAACAAGCTTCACAGAAAATGGCAAAAGTCCCGAACACATCGCGAAATAGATCTTCTTTTATCTGGGAAAGAAGGCACAGTAGCCCCCCGCCCCGATGGCGAAGAAGAATCCGAGTCAGGCACCGAACAAGACCCAATGGCGGCCGGCTCCGAATCAGCCAATCAATCCACAAACGACCCATCATCGGCAAAGCCACATGATAATGCCGCTCGGCGATATCACATCCCCACAGACGCACCACGCTTGCTACATATCTTTTTCTCCTACACCCATTGTTGGCTTCCCATCGTCGACAAATCACGTATTCTCGCTCTAGGCTCTACGTATGCCGGCCAGCCCACCAGCATCAAAGACCCAGAACTATGGTGTGCCCTAGCAGTAGCATGTTTTCAAGACCCGGCCGTCCAAAATAGCACAAAAGCTAGTGAAATGTATGCCACTGCCCGCAGTCTTCTTCCAGTCATTGGAGAAGGCGATGCTTTCCAGAGAAATCCAAAAGCCGACCATGAGCCTGATTCTGAAGATTTACAAAAAGAATTCGACCAGGATGAAGACGAAGAGGAACAGTGTCTGCGAAATGCCAACAGTCTTCTCCTGCTTTCTCTCGTCAGCTTTGGCCGAGATAATGCCAGTATTGCTTCCCTCCTAGTTGGTACAGCAGTCCGTATCGTGCTGCGGCTTCATGGCCTTGACAAGCCACCAGTACAACCAAACCATCTCTCGACTTCATTAACCATTTTACGCAAAGCCAAAACAACGATGGCTTGTTTCATTCTCGATACTCTCATTTCCCTCCGCCTTGGCCAGCCGCCACACATGACTCCAGACTGCCTGGAAAACGTTTACCCGCTGCCAGAAGATGGCACGGACGAATGGGACATGTGGGAGCCTATCCCCGAGTTTTCGACAGCCTCACATGCAACCTCGACCACTAATAATTCAGGAAATGAATCTCCACCAATGTCTATTCAGTCTTTGAGCTCACTGAACCAGCTCTGTCGCTTCTTTCAAATTCTCAGTCAATCGCAATCAAATTTCAGGCGCAGTAGCACGTCAGGCATAGCTGGTCTCAGCAACATTGGCATCAACATGGTTCCTTCTGCTGCTCCTGGACAAGCCGCAGGTCTCGCCAGCGCCCTCGACTCCCGGTTTTCTTTTTGCAACTCGATTCTTGGTGCTGCAACGCCGTTCTTGCCCACGGCTTTTCTTCTGCAAACGTCTTTTCTTAGCATTACTCTAGCTCTGATGCCCGATTCTCGCCTGTCGCTTCTCTGGACGCTCATGGAATCTGTTGAAAATGCCTGGCTACGTCTAGGGCCTGGCTCTGCGCCAATTCTTATCACGTACATGAGCATGGCTGACCGGCGAGCGAAGGGCTTCACCGGCGAGGATAAAGAACACTGGGAGACCTTGATTGCAAAGCTCAAGCGCCCATGGCAGGCCCAGGCAGACGCATCATCCCAGGCGCTAAATATAGGAGAAGCTGTCGAAACAACACCAACTCTGGCCAAGACGCCAATGAGTCTAAACATTGACACAGATGGAGTAGTATTCAACGGTGTTTCATCAGAGCGCCATTCTCAAAATCGCTTGCAACAGCAACAGCAACAGCAACAGCAGCAACGCCAACAACAGCAAAGGGCTGCTCGGCCGCAATACCATTCCCTCATGACACCCCCCGATCTCTACCAAAACCAACACCAGAACTCAACCCCTGCGTCTGGCTTCATGTCAACCCACATTCATAGCACCCCATCTGCCAGCAACAGCATACGCACGCGGACTGCCTCGTTTACACTCGACACCGTCAGCACCGCCAGTGCCGTCGCTGCTGCCAACAGCCGTGGGAGTGTAAGTGCTGGGAGTGCCGTTGCAAGCAGAAGCGGGGGCGGTGGCAACAATCTAGACAGCGTCAATAGTGGCAGCAATGGCAATAACAGTGCCAGTGGGAGAAGCCACGCAACCAATAATAATGGGCTCCCGGGGAACTTGATAAGCCCCATGGTTTCCCACGTACCCCAGTATCTCATGTTCCAAGGCCAGAGCCAAGGCCAGAATCAAGGACTGAACAATGTTATGATTGATCACGATGCAATTCTAAACGAGCTAGCATCCATCGACTGCACTGACGGCATGGATTCGGACGCGCAGTTTATGGCAAACCTAGGCTTTGCACCTGGCTCGGATTTCACCGACATGCGAGGAGAATTTGGTTCGCTGTAACACGGCAGGTAGAGAAGGGAAACTAGAGGGATACAAGGAAATAAAGAGATAATAAGCTTAAAGAAATAGCAACGCTGCATAATGTATACTAAGACACTCCTAACCAAAGGAAAGAGAAGAGAAGAAAAAGAAAAAAAAGAACAAGAGCCGAGAGAAAACTCTCAGAGTATGAAGCAGAGCAACTGTCATATGTCTATGTTGCGCACATGAACCCACTCACTCACATCCTATGTGTAGCCCGATTTACAAGCCAGGGCGCGAATAGTCCAGCGTGTGCACTCTCTTCCAGACCTCGCGGACTACTCTCTCCTGGCTCTGCCGTCCAGACTCGGTCTCAGACGGCCCAGCGGGCCTAATGTTATTTTTCGTTAGCGGCTTTTCTTTTTTTTTTCCTGCTTCTTTTAATGGAGACTGGTCCTTCACATTGGCTTACCTGATAGCTAGATATAACCTAGAGCCCAGTTTGGCCTCTACAATCACTGCTGTATCAATGTCGCATGTTGCAGGGGGGTTAGCAGTGGTGATTAAGCCACCAGCTTCCTGAAGAATTGCGATTCCAGCAGCAACGTCCCTGTCATAAGAAAAAGTCAGTAATCTGTATGGATGAACGGCTTGACGAGGGCCGTGCGAATTTCAGAGCAAGCACAGATCTGAGAGCGGTTTTTCTGTTTATCTCTCTCTTTTGCTTACCATTCCCAGCAGCCGCCCTCCCACCAAATATCAAATGAACCCATGGCCGTGTACGCCAGGTCCAACGTTGCGCTTCCGAGGCTCCGGATGCCATGCACCATGCCACCCTTCCCGTCACGGCTGCCCATCTCAGCAGCCATGTTTATGAAGCTGTCGACTTTGGCCTTCATGTTGCCGTCGTCGCGATACTTGCGATCCTTGCCCCACTCGCAGGAGAAGATGCAGCCTTTAGGCGCAGCAGCCGGCATTGGAGGAATTGGGTTGCGCATAAGCGGCAGTTGTTGGGTCTCATTGAACCAGGCGCCGTGCCCTTTGCAGGAAGAGAACATCTGGGACATGAAGGGAGCATTGATAACGCCAATCACCGGCTTGCCACCAATGGCAAACCCGATGGAGAGGCAGAACATAGGAAACAGGTGCGTGAAGTTGACCGTGCCGTCGATAGGGTCGATGATCCAGGTTGGCGCATCGTCAATAAGGTAGTCGCGCGAAGCGCCAGCAGAGTATGTCTCTTCGCCGAGGAACCTAGAAGCCGAGAGCAAGAAACTACTTTTTAGAACTTGTTGTATGTAAAAGAGCGGCAGACAAATTTGCACTTACTTGTGGGTGGGATATCTCTCACGGATAGCGCTGTAAATGTAATTCTCCATGTCACGGTCGGCCTTTGTCACAATGTCGACCGAGCTCTCCTTCTCCTCAATAGCATGGTCACCACCCTTGGGGCCCGTAAATCGCGCCGAGGCAAAGGTCATGAGCTTTGCGCCAGCATCTTTGCCGAGCTGCACAGCAAACTCGTAAATTTCATAAAGTTGAACATCTGTAATAGTCTCCATGATGTGTGGAAACGAGGTAGAGAAGAAACCGGGTGCCAAGGATCTGCGGAGAGGGGAAGGAAGAAGGAAGAGAGATCGAGAGGTGGGGAGAGAGAGATATGGGGAGATGGAGAAATAAAGCAGAGAAACAAAGAAATAGAGAAACGAAAATACTAGGTAGGGCTTGTAGGTTTACTAATGGTCGTGCTCCAGAGCGACGAAGATCAAAGAGTGTCTAAAGGCAAGAGAATAAAATAAGGATAAAAAGGGCAGAAAGAGTAGAAAGGACAAAAAAGACTACTGAGGTTGAGTTGAGGTTAATGGAAGAAGGAAGATCGAAAAGGGAAGCGGGATGCAATGATATAGATATGCGAGAGGCGGAGAAGATACCGTGGCACAAAGCACAAAGCGGCTGGTGTAGTTTGTGTGGGTGGGAAACAAGAGCAAGTACTACTAACAGTGCTTAGAAAATATATATAAATTTAGATTCACGGTAGAAGGCAGAAGACAGAAGACAAGTTCGCGTTAGTTGTGGTTTGGCCGTAAGGACAAAAAAGATAATTAAAAAGATAAAATTAAAAGAACAAGAAGAAGAAACCGCCCCCTCAAAGGCTCCTTCCTTCCTTGTCGAAGAAGTTGTCTCCCGCACAGAAGGTAGGAAGAGCAAGGAACAGCGATTCTACAGAGAAGCTCGTGCTGTTTCTGGGGGAAAATGCTCACTTGTTCCAGTACTCAATCTCTAGTCTCTTTCCTCTCTTTCCTCTCCGAGTTTTGAGTGCGTTGCATGGACGGAGGATACTAGCCTTTAGTCCTGTTATTTGTTGCTGGCTGCATTCTAGAGGGGGAGAAGGAGAGGGGCGAATGGGGGTCTTTCCGTCTTCAAACAGTGGTTTCCTATTCAAAAGTGCCGTCTATCTGGTAGTAGCCGCCGCAGAACTGCAATCAGTAACAGCAAAGGCATCAACAGCAAAGGCATCAACAGCAAAGGCATCAACAGCAAAGGCATCAATCAGCAACTGCCTCCCTGTACCCACCTACCAAACAGCAACTACTCCAGGCTTCGTGCCTATCTTGGTTCACGCGCAGGGCAACGTCGATTGCACGCTTGTGTTTTGCTATTGTTTAGTCAAAATATGCCTTACGAGGGCAAATAGTAAATAAGATGGAAGAGACCGCGACCAAGAATGCAACACCAAAGAAGAGATGCTTCGAAACTGTTTCTCGTCTCTTACCCTGCGCCTTGCACTTGAAATATGAGTATTTCCCCTACACCGTTTCTCCTGCCATCTGAGCAAAGCATTGGCCTCCTCCCCCCTTCCCGGAACTCCGGTCGCTAACTTGACGGGCAAACCCAAGTTCCCTAGTCCAAACCAACGGCTGGGCGAACTCGCAGGGGAAGGAGGGATGATAGATAGTTATACGTCATCAAGTAGCGCTATACTATACTATACTATACTATACACATGTGCATTTGCTGCCATCGCATCACACGTGTAGCAAGTCTGTATCATAAGTTGTACCGAGTAACAAACAGAGTTCTAGTGTTTGATGCAACTGGATTGTGCAATACATAGCCAAGCCAAGATAGCAAGTGGCATTCATTCCATTGGAATCTAGTCTTGGTCAAGCTTCAGGGCAGCATAAGCACACAAAGAAAGGTTAAAAAGACCTGGCGGCAAGAAAAAGGGAAAAAGTAAAAATAAAATAAAAGTAAAGCAAAAGAAAAAGAAAAAGAAAGAGAAAAAGGCCTGGGAATAAAACTTATCCACGTCGGCTCCTTCCCGCTACAAGATATTTCCAAAGGGCCTCAAGACACCAACTTGGCTGCTTCTACTTTCATCCATGGACTATGGATCGCCTACTGATCACCGCGCGTAGCAAGTTGCAGGCCCTACACCTACTTGCATACACTCGCGTCTTTATAAATACCGCCGCCAAAGGCATCCAAGCCCCTCGTAGACCATCATCTGTTCCAAATCTCGACTCAAATCTTCCCAAGCAAAGAGTCGCAGAGCCACAATGCCCGCCTCAAACATCTTGCTCATCAACGGCCCTAATCTCAACCTTTTGGGCACGCGCGAGCCTCACGTCTACGACTCCACAACCCTAAGCGATATCGAAGCCAACGCTAAGACCCAGGCCTCTGCGCTAGGGGCCACACTTGACGCCTTTCAGTCTAACCATGAGGGCGCAATCGTGGACCGCATCCAAGAAGCACGTGGTACTATCGATGCCATAGTGATCAACGCCGGGGCCTATACCCACACCAGCATCGCCATCCGCGATGCTCTTCTCAGCGTGGATATCCCTTTTATCGAAGTGCACGTGTCTAATGTTCACGCGCGCGAAGAGTTTCGACACAAGAGCTATTTATCAGACAAGGCCGCTGCAGTGATTTGCGGCCTAGGCACCTTTGGATACACGGCAGCCATCGAGTTTGCCACAAAGCATATGAAGACAGGGTCGAGGTGACGAATGGCCTAGGTTTTTTCCCACTACAATCTGCGAGGTCGAAGGGGGCTGTCGATATCTGTAACAAGCCAGGGGCAGCCTGTAAGTCTTGGCGAGCTAGGCGTAGAAGGCCAAGGGCACCAAGGGCAGGGCAGAGCCTTGGGATACGCGCGAAGCTCGAGTATATAGATAGTAATAAACCAAGGATATCGAACTACAGAGCTTAGACCAAGCGAAACAGGGAGAAGCTAGGTTGGGCTAGAAGTGCCGGAGTTTCGACATGGGGTAGATAAGAAGGGTAAGGGGCAGGCAGCTACACCAAGCAGGCGCACAATGTAACCAAATACGGGATTACAGGTAGGTGTATTGAGGGGAGGGTAATTGGCGGGGGACTGCACATATTAGTTAGCCAAAATGTAGTGCCAGTGTAGCGCATTAATGGTGGACTGCAGCACAGTTACAGCACAATACACCCGTCACCTTAAAAGAAACAGGGCTGTAATATCAGAAACGCCAAACCCACCGCCAAGGTTACAAGAGGAAGGGTGTCAGAAACACCCCCTTCTCCATCCTCCTTTTCTGCCTTTTCTGCCTTACGTGCTATTGTAGCTCCTTTTCGTTTGATACGGGCCAAGGATGCTATGCAACACCAGTAGAGTTTGAGACGGATCATTTGAAAATCTACAAAAATAACTGATAATCAAAATTGACCGATAATCAAAATTAACATTAAAAATATAGCTAACTAGAAAACTAACCTTAATAGAACGGGCTGTATACAAGGACGCATCACCCCCCTTCTTCACCTCCCGTTCGTTATGGTTGTTTCTTTGACTCTTGGCTAGGATTCTATCCTCCCTTGTCCGTAAGCCTCAATGTACGGGGCTTAGGTGTCAGCCTTGAATAAGCACGGTTGTTCATATGTAGTGGCAGGCGAATATGTGCATGTTAGGCAAGACGGCGAGAGAATATCACGCGGGAACATACAACGGTCGGGCATGCTCGAAAGAGAGTAAGAAGTGTTTACTGTTGGAGACACCAATTAGAAACCTGGACAAATATAAAAGTGGGAGAAAGAAGAATAAAATGCGTCGCAAGAAAATAGGCAAAACAAGAATAGAAAGAAAAGTTTCGTGTGAAAAGATATATATAAGTAATTCAACCAAAGCAAGGATTTAAAATAAAACAAACCTCGGAACAAATGCCGGCTATAAGATAACATAGGAAAAAAAATGAAGGGGAAAATAGATAAGGAGAGACAATGAAGAAGAATAAAAAGAAAAATGGGTGTCAAAAGTAACATGAAGACGGACGTGAATAACACGCGGAAAAAAATAATGTGAACCAATGTTCCAACCGACAATCGCAAGAAATACTGCAACTAACAACCACTTCAACTCAACCCCCCCACCCCCAACTAATAACCAACTCGTCTAAGCCTACTTACACAAGGATCAGGCCTAAATATAGACACATGGATGAAGCCAATACGTATACGCTTGCCGGCAGAACCTTGCGCAAGATATCTCCATCCACCACATGAGCGCCTTGGTTCTTCTGGCCACGGGGGAGAAAACGCACGGGCTTGCCAGCAGCGATAGTGGAGACAGCGGGAGCAGCAGCAACAACGGGCATAATAGGGGTGGCGGTGGCCATGGTGGCAGGGACAACGGCCTTGGCGGGCTTGCTAGCCACAGTCAGGTCCATGTCAGCAACCAGACGGTCCCAAGACTCAGCGCCGCGTCTAGCCAGCTCCTCGGGGACACCCTTGTCAGTCTCCGACATGCGCTTGTTAAACAGCTCCAGGCTGACCCAGCCCTCAAAGCCGAGGCCCTTGAAGATGGCGGCTGAGATCTGCTTAACTGGCAGGTAGGCACCGCGCTCAGTCTCGCCGTAGAACAGGCGGCAGTTGCGCGACCAGCTCATGCGGCAGGGCTGGGCAGGGTCGTAATACTTGTGGCCGGGCAGGAGAGGCTCCGCCAGGAGGGCAGCGTCGACAACCTGCACGAAAAACACACGGCTAACATCAACGCTGGCCACGAGGCGCTTCATGCTAGCGTCAACAGCCTTCTGGGCATCCTCGGTGCAGCCGTTGGCGCGCGAGGGGTCGGCAAAGATACGGCCGGCAATGTTGAAAGTGTCCAGGCACAGACCAAAGTTAGGGAGGTCAACTGCCTTGACAATATCCCAGCTCTGCTCCCACTTGTCAACGCGGCTACCCCAGGCCAGGCTCTCGTAGGACAGGCGAACGGGGGGGTTCTGGCGGAGAGCAAGCTCACCGGCAGCCCGCAGGTGAGTGACGGCAAGCTCCAGGTCAGCCGAGAGCTCGGAAGCAGGGGCCATGCTGCTGGCAATGTGGATGAGGTCAGTGCCGAGCTGGCGGGTCAGCTCCATCCAGTGCTCGAGCTCCTGAAGGCGGGCGGGGTGCACAGCAGGGTCGATGGCGCCCTCCAGAAGAGCAAAAGGCTGCAGGCACAGGATAGTCAGGTTACGGGCATCGCAGAGAGAGCGCACGTAGCGGGCAGCAGTCTTCTGGTTCTCCAGAGAAGCAGCACCGCCGTTGGGGTAGCGGTCGGCAATGTCCATCAGGTCCTCGTGCCACAGCTCGATACCAGCGTAGCCGTACTTGGCAGCCATGTCCATCTTGTGCTCGAAGGAGTGTCCAGCCCAGCAACGGCCAAGGGACATGGTAGAAATTCCAAGTTGAGAAGGCATTTTTAAAAAGAAAAAGAAAAGAAAGAAAAAAAAAACCTTTTTTTCATTTTCCCCGTTCTCCTTCAACTCTTTCTATAATTCCCATTCTCTATAGGCAGATCCACGCGGACTTCGTGCTAAGCGTACTCTAAATCGTGCGTTTTTGTCCGGCTCTCTTCCTTCTCTCCCGGCCTTCCGTGCTTTATTTGTCCGACAAGACATGCCCTAGTATGCCGGATTTAACACTTGTTTGCATCTCGACATTGAGGCTGAGAGACTTGGAGGCTGGGCTGGATGGCTCGTTGCACTAAAAACATAGCTTTTACAAAAGACGGCGCACGTTGCGTCTGATAGAGTGGACCACAGCGGGCTAATTTTCTTCACAAGCTCAGCACAGATCCTGCATTGTAGTCTGTACTATATGCTACCTACTACATGTGGAAATACTTAACGGGCACACAACCCGCCAGCGGGTCGTCAAACAAAGTATGATTGCCTCCTGCTGCGCCTTTCGTCAATGGCTTTCTATTCTGTGGCCATACCCTCCCTCTCGACAAGCCGTACGTGCGCTCCGCTACATTGGCATGCAGTGACTCTTCTCAGGCTCTTGACAAAGCCTGCATGGGCCTCGAATGCAAAGCGATGACATTCAGACGAGTTGTATAGTCGACATGCAAAGAATTCGGAATGTAGGTACCCTGCTGTCTCCATGTACCCTGTAGCATTCTGTATTATGCGATGTGAGCGCTTGCGAGTTAGTGGCTGAGGAGAGGGCAAGCCCATTCACAACCAGCAGGCCGCCGAGCATATTTCTTTTGAGCCTTTTGACCTGACCATTTCCAGGCGCAGTGTAAGGAAGTAAGGGTAAAGACGGGAGTGAGATTTTGGTTTAGCTGCACATTTTGCACTCTGTGCGATTATGCGTCTTTTGTCTGTTGCTGGGGGTCAAGAGAGTAGGCAGGCGTCTTAGTAGGTCGGGAGTCGGGAGACAAGGCTCATTAAACTCAAGTAGCTTGGGAAAAAGGAAAAGAGGAGGGAAAGAGGAGGAAAAGAGAAGGGAAGAAGAAAATAGACGAGAAAGATAAAAAAAAAAAGATAAAAAAAAAAAAGATAAAAATAATGGAATAGGTGAAAGAAAATAAAAGAGAAAAGAAATTAAAAAGAAGTAAAATAATAAGAAAGAAAAAAAAAGCACAACGACTGAAAAAGAGCAAAAGAGAAAACTATCAAAAAAAGAAAAATTCAAGGGAGCAAGAAATTATATAATACAAAACTACAAAGATACAAAATCCTTTACGGCGCAATTGCAGGGGAGCTCATGTTTCCATTGCAACGTCATATCAATTCGTTCCAAGCTCTCGGGACGGGCCGTCCAATTAGCTACGACTCTGTCTCGACAGGGTCGTTGTGCAAGTGGGGTGCAGAGAAAAGACAGAGAAAGGTCTTGCAAGTCTTGCCCTGTCTGCTGGGTGCATACAGACTTTAGGCCCTTCCTTTGAGTTTTTCTTCAGTTGTTTCCTCTTTTGGCTACAGCTTCTTGCTTCACCATCGCCCCCCCTCTTCTCTGTAGAACAGCCGGCTTCTGATATCCTGTTCTTTTCTTCTCTTTGTTCTCTTTTATTTTTATTATTGTTATTATTATGACCTCCCCCCCCCCCCTTCTTCTCTTGTTCATTCGTTCCTCTGTTCGCTGGCTTGGAAACCTTGTTTATTGGCAAAATCAGCCGGCTGATTCTTTCGTCCGTAGCCTAAATTGCTGCCGTCACAGCCCACCAGCCTGTCCTCAGGGCGTGGCTGCTGTCGGATGTCTTTGCTCTGGTCCCCTTCGGCTAGCTGCTTTTATTAATCTTCAGCAAGCTTAGCACAGAAGATCTCGTAACCAGGTCAGGCAGGATGAAATTTATGGCCGGCTTATAATGTCGCGTGTCAATCTTTATTAGAAAAAAAAGGGCAAAAAATCGAATAATAGGATTAACAGGCAGTGAAACGAGCTCGGGAGAGGAAAGGGCATGACGGTATTACTACTGGCTACTATTACTGGCAGCATGTATCATGCAGTATGTGTGTATGATCTTTCCTGGTCCGTGATAAGAAGCCATGGCTTTACACACTTTACATTAGGTTAGGAACTTTGTATTCATGCTACCACTCGCTTCGCTATTTTCTACCCCTTGTTGTTGTGCTTGGTCTTTGGTTTTCTCCTCTCCCATTCTCTTTGTGCCACATGGACCTCTTGTGTGGTTGAGTAAGATGGCGCTAAGAAATGAGCCGGGTGGTTCTTCATGCTCTGGACTGAAGTGCGTATGCCGACGATGATGTAGGGGGAGGAGCGAGAGAGAGAGAGGCCAGGGATCTGGTGAGATTGGGAGAGCTTTGAAGACGCAGATGAGATCCAGGAGGTCGAAAGTGGTAATTTCGGGTTATATAGAAAGTGAAGGTGTTGGTGGGCTGATCGTACAACTTCGTACTTGACGTTTTCCCCCTTGAGCTTTCTTCTTCTTCCTGTCCTTTTTTTGGGGTTTCCTTTCCATCTTGCGTGGCCGTCTCAACCTTTGTTTCCTGTGCCGTGATACAACTTCACGTTTTCGGTCCGATGCACTCCGTACAATTCAGGGAGGTGCAGGGTCAAGGCCAGCTCTTGTTGGGCGAGAGGTTCCTCCTATCAGACAGAACTTGCTCCATATTTCATGCTTCATGTTCCTTTCAGTTGTTCCTTTAGACGGCTTTTCCTGGGGCAGTTTTTGTTCGCAGCCCGGTGGGGAGACTACATGATACGAATAGCAGAGGGAAAAAAAAAAGTGCCAGTTTTCATTTCGTCTTTTGGCATATTCTTGGGGGCATAGACCTGCTTGCAGGGCCAGCCCTAGGCGAGATAGGGTTCAGGCCTTGACCGGGAGACTAGGGAGTACTTTCCCTTCAACCATCACGAGCGAGGCCATAGTCACAGGGACAGGCCACTGACAGCTTTGGATAGGCACTTTCGCACACCATGGGTGCTCCCTGCCAGTTCCCATATAGAGAAAGGCTTGATGCCTGCTGCTCTGTGGCTTTACCTTACGCTCTACTACTCGTTTCGCTCCTCTGCTCTCATTTCTCATGCAAGTATTTGTCAAGCGCCTTGCCACATTGCCGTATTGTACATCACACGCTGTTATATGTTTGATGATTGATAGCCTGGCCCGGCTGCCTTGTGCTTCCTTTTACATTCCTTTTTCTGTCGTCCTCGTTCTCTCTACCTCATTCGTTCCTGGGGCTTAGTTTCTTCTACTATTTTTATTATTTGTTTTGCTGTTGCCGAGGCTTGTCTCTTTGCCCGGCTAGACATCTGTGCGCGACTTCTGCAGAGGATACGTAGCTGGCCACCCGAGACTTTCCATAGCTACTCATTGAAAGAACAAGACATATAGATGGGTAGTGAAATAAGGAGGAAGAAAAAAAAATAGGGAGAGACTGGGAGAGATAGGGCCGGCGGCATCTAGCGGCCGAGCTCCCCGGTGGGGAGGCAGGAAGAGAGGAAGAGGATCTTGGGTCTGGATTTTGCGCCTGCGCCTGCGTCTGCGTCTGCGTCTGCGTCTGCGTCTGCGTCTGCGACTGTGACTGCGTGTACGTGGCCAGTGTCTTCTTGGCAAGTCAGTCCGGTGATGGTTACAAAACCCAAAGCAGAGCTTATAGAGCAAAATGTCATGCCCGTGGGATGCCAGACGCTCTCTGGGCCTTTTTTTCTTTGTGATTTATTCGCCCATGGCGGTGGGTAGAAGAAAACAGAATGCCCCAAGTGTGGCATCCCTCGATCTACCGCAAGTAAGTCAATCTGAATCTATGGTCTTGGTTCCAAGCCGCTGAACATCAGCCTCTCTCTGTCTAGACTAGACTCGCGGCTTATGGGTACTCAGCAGGGGCCTGCCTGTAGAACATTTTCAGGCTAACTTGAAGATGTTCTCCCGTCCCCACCTATTCTCTCGCCTGGCGCTGGTCATACTCCTCAGCCATGGCCGGGTCAGTGACATACAAGAACTCATGTGGCTTTTTTATGGAGTGCAGCCCACAAAAGTACTTGGCGACAGATAGTCGCTTTCATATCCTGCGACCATTGGTTCACATGTCCTAGCAGTGCGCTTTTCTCGGCCTTTTTTGCCGTCAAGCAATGAACAGAGCAAGAGAAACAGGAAACGGTCTCAGAAGGGGGGGGGGGTGTACATGTGTACATGTGTACGTATGTGCATTTCCATGTTTGTATGCGTATCCTCTTCCCATGTGCATCTCCCTATGTATATCTATGATGCAGGACGACTTGATACTGACTGTGACTTGGAGAGCAAAAGTCATGCGTGGCTCTACCAACAAGACAAGAGACAACAAGTGGAGTGGCAGGGACAGGGGGCTCTGCTTGTTCTGTTCCATGTTCCATATCGTCGATTTTATCGAGTGTTTATGCCGGTTCATATGGTTGCTTTTTTGCGGCAAAAGCGTTACGGCCGTAAGAAAATAAGGGCCTTTGGTTTCTTGGCTATAGTTGGTGATCGCAGCCAACAAACAGGCGCACGAGACAAAAAGAACCACCCCAAAGAGGAGGGGAGCGAGTAGCCAGCCTCATGCATGCATAAGCAACACCGTCTCCAATGGGGGAGGGGGGGGGCGCCTGATTTGTGTTGATAGCCGTGACAACAGTTTTGCATCACGCGGTACGGTAGCGTAACGCAGCGCAGCGCAGCACAGCGCACTACACTGATGAGATGAAGATTTCTCTAATGTGCACAATGCGCAAGTTCTCTGGACGGGGGAGGAGGATCAGCAGTATGGCCACTATGCTATGGGACTGGATGGGATGCTTTGCTTGTCATCCGGCAAATGGTCTGGCAAATCGGATAAGTGGATCGCTCCAGTTTTTGCCGACACGTGACACAAGTACAGGTCATTATTTGTGCGGCGTGCAGGTTGAAGGGGAAACATCTCGGGCATAATGCAGGCTTGGCTAAACAAATAGCATCACGGGCGGGGAGCGCAAAGTCTGGGCGGGCGGCAGAGAAATGAAATGAATGGATAGAGCGGGATGCTTCGGTGTTTTCTGTCGCTGCCGTTGCTGCCGTTGCCCGTCTTCTTTTGTCCTCCTTTGCCTTGCCTCTCCTGACCTGCCTCTCCTGCCCTGTCTCTCCCGCCCTGCCTTCTCCCTCCCCAAGGAATCGTCATCTGCTCTACTTCTAGGCCTTTGGCCTCCTTACTCCCCTTACTCCCCTCCTCCTCCCCCCAAATTTACCACGCATGCGGTACCGAAATGAATAAATAGCCTCTTTCGCCTCAGAGCGCCCTCCTCCACCCTTCGTCTGCCCTTCCTGGCCAGAGAATACTATATCTGTGCGCCACCGGTGAATTTCGAGCGAGTTCTGGGGACACGTTGCTATCAAGGCCAGTAAGCTAGAGCAGAGACCATGGCAAAACTTGGCCCTCGCCCTCACTTCCACCCACCTTCACCCTTCCTTCTCGTCTCCCTTCCTCACCACACACCCATGCTAGTTCATCGGTCTCGGACAAAGAGTGCTGGCAATATTCAAGTTGGTGCTAAATATATTTACTACCTTTCTTTCTTGTTTCTCCAGCTCCTTCATGGTTCGTTCAGCCAAGTGGTCCCATTTCGTAGGAAGCATAGCGATCTAGACCCGGGCCTGGGCCTGAGCTTTGCCCTGCTCGTCCTTGGCACTCGGCGGCATTCCAACGAACTTGGGGCTTTTGATTTGATATTTTGTCCCCTTCGCTTTTCGCCTGCACATTTCCTTTTGGCTTTTGACGTGCAAACAAGAAGGCAGGGTGACGATTGCACTGGCACATTCTCTTTTCCATGTCAGCCTAACATTGCCTCCCCTCGCCCCTCATAGCTTCAACGTGTGTAGTTAGCATAAACGAACCTCCGTTGTCAACGCAGCTACTGACTGATGACACCCGCCATAATCTTTGCCATTCTATGCGGCGCGGCACTTGGCTGCGGGTGGAGGCTTTTTGTTCTCTTTTTTTTTCTTTGTTCCTCTTCCTCTTTCTAGTTCTCCTGCCCTCCCCCCTCCCTCCCTCACAGCATCAGTTCGTCGTTGTTGGCCAATTCCTTCCCCTTTACCTCTTATCTTCTTGTCCTCCTCCCCCTCCCCCTCCTCCTATCTGTTGGCCTTGGGATGAATTGCGTTTTTTGGTGCTGCCTGCATGCGAATTTCTGGCTTGGTAAAGCAGAGAGAAAATCACGACAAAAAAGAGACAACAGGAAGTACCACTCCACTCCACCATAACCATGCTGTCGGGTCACCAAAGCCAATGGGATTGTAAAGATAAGTTCAGAGTTTTTTTTGAAGTGGAGATTAGAGGATGGCTATTCAAACAGAGACAACAAGAGCCAGGCGCTTCAAGGTCAGACCTTTGCTAAAAACTACGCCGGAAGAGACCTACTACGTAGCAGCAGCCACCGCAAGTAAGATCGAGAGAGAGCCCATCGAAGCCTGGGTGCTGCGTCATACGAAGCCAGCCAGAGGTGGGAAGAGAGAGAGAGAGACAAGACGACTAGGAGTGCAAAATGCGGGAAGACAGTGGCCCCATGTCTATCTGTCTACACATGTGCTGCTGCAGCAGCAGCTACTACTACCCATGTCCTTGTCCCCTGTTTCCTATGTATGTTATATGCAACAATACATATGCACACATACATACCATACCATGCAGGCGACCGTGAGCTCGATGCTCGTACATGGTATAACCCCCCTCCTCTACATGTCCTCTGCTCAACTCGAAGCCCAACGACTGCAGACATCCCAAAAATAAAGCCGCAACGCTCATGCTTGGGGCTGCCCTGGCCCGGATATGTTGCTGTTGCCCATTGGGCGCTTCCCTGCGCGTTGGCTTCACTTCGTTGGTAGGTAGTGCCTGCGTTGGTCGATGGGCAGTAGGCGAGTGACAGTGTAGCGTAGAACATGGGTAGCTGCACGACTAGTATTGCGGTTGCAGTGCTTGCAAGCGAAATATATGATGTCTGCAACTATACATGCAAGTGTAGTTAATATGCGCTGCATCATGTGGATTGCCTAGTAGTAGTTTAACGCC
>MKGM01000088.1:22093-37895 GCA_002018265.1 Ceratocystis harringtonii | reverse complement strand
TCTCCCATATACTACCTACTTACTTCATGCCCTAGGGCACTTCTGGATGTCCCTCACTCTAGTACGCATTTGGCCTTCGCTTTGGGCGGCTTACTACACACGGACTCGCCCACACCCATTTCCCTTTCCACTTCCATCCCAACATTCCAAGCTTGCATGAAGATTACTGATGTCCTGTTATGGCCTCGCTTCGCTGCCAACCAGCCAGCCAGCCAGCCAACTAATCAGCCAACCAACCAACAGGTCTGGATAATCTCTGGTTCCCCCTCAAGGTTCCCTCAAAGAGCAGGTCGTACGAGTGTCGATGCCTACCTACACTGTGGAATCCACCATTGCAACCAAATTAGCACATTGCTCCTATAGCACCCTGCAGGGTATTTTGAGAACGCGCTTTTTTTTCTTCTTCTTTTATTGTGTTATCTCTGCCTTCCTCGTCACTTTGTGCGTGTGTGTATCTGTATCTGTATATGCTTATCTAAATGTGTACGTGTGCTGGCGAATTAATTAATCTTCTTGTATTCACAAGTACCTACCTCCTCCTCGCTACCCTCCATTCCCGTGGACGTTTACCCCCTGATCCCAGCCAATACCTCACCTAATCCACAGAGCCATTCGAAGCAAGCAAGCAAGTAGGGTACAGTTTTAGAGACACACTCTAACCTCGCTTGGCCCATCTCAGACCAGATATTGGTCCTCAGTCCCCAATAGAACTTGCTGGGCTTAGGCCCAAGCCCTGGCCTACACCGAGCATCGATGCGGGCATACATTTATGTGTCCTAGTTTAGACCTGGCATATGTCAGGACCCCAAACCACAGCAACCTGTGCTTTAGTGTAAACAGGTCCTTTGATGCTTAACTCACAGCTGTCATCATGTGCGGCGATAACTTGGTTGATGAGGCGTGCCACCTGGTGTCCATCAAACACCAGCTCGGCCCCATCCTGTATTTGAATTTCGTCGCCTTCCCCGAAATGAAGCGGCACAGATGATTGGTGAGCAATGTTAGCCAACACGACAGTCACGATGTTGCGTTGATACGCCCCGACGGCTGCCCCATACGGATGCGTTATTCAAGGACTGATGGAACCCAGCCTCTCACAATACCCTGTAGGCCCCAAACAAATTGCCTGTGTATGTGGGCGTTGGCACCCTTTGGAGGGCGCAAAGGTGCTTTGCTTTGTACATGGCTTCAGAGCTGTTGCAATGTAATATGCAAGCGAGGGGACGGCGAGGAGGCATGAAGAGAGAAGGGAGGGGGAGGGGAGGAGGGGGGGCGTGTAACCAGGCTATGCCTGGAAGCCGGACAGCCGGTTAGCCATTTACGGTAATTTGAGAATTTACTCTAGCATCGTATCGCATAACCAAAAGCAGCCGCTCGACCAACAAACAGCTCTACACAGCTTCTACTCAGCCAGTGGCACTTTCACTAAGGGATACGGGGACGACATATCCACCGCCGCATTTCGTACAGAGCGCATCTGACGTAACGTAGGCTCGACTGTCGTTGCTGGTATTCTCTTTTCTCCTTTTCTTGGGCGTCAAAGACCAGAGCAGCAAACAGGTGACAACTCAGATCTAAGGGTTGGGGAAGTTGGACTGCCACTGTCTTTATGACAAAGTGGTACTCGTTGCGCATGGTTGTAGCAAAAGGTGCAATGAACTTACGAGCGGATAAATAAACATTACTACCAGCTTTGCCCTGTAACTACTAGATTGCGCTCTCAAGACAAACTTCATCTTAATCACTTAGCAAGGAGTGAGGCCTTGGCGTATGTTTGCTATGTGTGTGTGTGTGTGTGTGCCAATTGCGGTCTAGACTTTGCGTCTTCGTCTCAAGTGGCACGACGCAAATGTGACATGATCCAAGTAACTTCGCTTCTAAGCCAATCACAGCTTTAGTATATTCCATAGAAGCCTGTAAGAAATCCATCTATTTCTATCTGCACTAACGTTGATTGGATGCTTGCTGGAATCCTCCATTTTGGCGATGGCGAGTCTTGATGGTTTTGTCCGAGCGGCTTAGTTGGTCCAACAGGTCGATGGAAGGGGGGTGGGGAGGGGGCGTGTTGAACCACAAATCTATCGCCTTGTTCATAGGTTTAAAAGTAAAACTTGAATAATGGCCTGCGAATCAAGATACAGAAAGGCAGGGAGTGACCTGTGTTTTGTGCTCTATGGTGCTATAGTGCCATGCCCCTCCTCCCCCTCGCCTTAGCATGGAGATATCTCAATTGAGATATGGGACACTCGGTGTTGGCCTGGCTGTCCACTCAAGCCATCCTTGGCGATAGGGAGGCGTTGGATTGAGGGGAACTGGTTGTTAGCCTCATTGCGACTCGCAAAGAACTTATTGCTTTTGCCTTTGCATAATCAGGTCCTTTTGCCCGTCTGGTACTACTCTTTCTCATTTTTGGAATATCCTCGCTTGTTATCTCGGCCGTATGATGCAATGGAGAAAATAATTACAGGGCGCATCAACCCCTCTGTATTACTATGAGAGAGAGTCAGGCTGCAAGCTGTGCATGCAATAAATTATTTGTTCTGGTGTGGCATTAAATCTGCAATGCAGGTTGACCAGTTAGTCTCTTAGCACCGGGGCATACATCGCGGGGAATGCATGAAGAGGGTAGTCGCCGCTCTCGTCTACGTCCCAGCCTGATAGCTGATTGGCATGCCCGCCACGCTCTTCCAGATGCTCTGTATGCTCCAACTCCCAATGTCGATTTTGGCTGGCTGACTGGGTCACCCATTATGGTTTAACGTTGGGTAGCACTGACGTTGTCTTGACGGTACATTGCTCATATCTTGCGCTGCATGTAGCTATAAGCTGCAACATACTAAAGACATTTCAGCACAATATCATCTCTAGGGTAGCCTGATTAGCGTAGGAAGGGTGTCGGGACAAAAGAAAGCAGCCAGAAAATTTTCTATCCTTACAGTTGCAGGGAGAAGACGTGAGGGAGGCATTTCAGCGTTAGAGTTCGTCTGACACACAAGACAGCTCAAAGGTGAGGGGACAGAAAGGAGAGGCCTACGTGTTCAAGACAAGCGAGGGGAGGGCATGACGGTGAAAAAGTTAATGAAGAACCGAGAGTTCATGAGTCTTTACCACACAGTGTCTGACGAAGCATGGGGGAGGGGGGAGGGAGGGGGAAGAGAGAGAGGGGGAGAGGGAGAGAGGGAGAGAGGGAGAGAGGGAGAGAGGGAGAGAGGGGAGGATGGAAGGAGAGAAGGGGGGAAGGGGAGGGGGAAAGGGTAGCTATAGAGCAAAAGAGCTTTAGGTGAAGCAAGTGGAACCGTAGCAGGTGATGGGCGGTGGGAAGCCGGAAGTCGTGATGGCAACTGCAGGAGACATGAATATGGTGCAACTCGTCAGCTTCAGGGAAGGCGGAATTTTTTTCGAGATGATTACGCACTGAAGAGTTTTCCCAACTTCCTGATTCCTGAGCCCATGGTCCTGCCAGCGAAGGTGCAGCTAACCTTTGAAACAAAAGCACCAAGACTGGGCTTCCGATGCAAACTTTGACACGTAGGTATTTCCGCCAGCCTCGCTTGTCTCTGTTCTCTCTGCCGTCATTCTCTGGAGCGCTTTAGAGTGATCAACACTAGCAACGGTACACACACACACACTCGAGCTATCCATTTTCCTACATTCTTGCATCAAGCCTCAACGCGCAACAGAGGGAAAACTGCGCAAGATACGAACTAGAGGTTTTATTGTTAGACCTTATCCCGCAGTGAGTCAAGGCTGCCACGATATTGCCCACCATCGCCAACAGCCAGTAACGAGCAGTCACCAGACACACATCTAGAGTCGAAAAGGTAAATCTGTGAAACATTCCAGAACAGTGCAGCGGCTGATATGATGACCACAGCTCATTTATTTACAGAGTATTTCGACGCTAATGCATATACCAAGTACGATTTAGCCATGAATTCCAGGTACGCTTACGGGGTGGCACCTCGAAGCCCCTCGATTGAGGGATCTTTGTTGAGCCATGCGATCCATCTTTTCCAACGCTGCTCGACAACACCAAGACAAGTTCCTAGGGTCGAGACAGACGTCGAAGCCTCAACATACATGTAAATGTTGCCGCATGATAACGCCCTGCACCTCGCGGTAGCCTCTTCTGGCAAGAATGCCCACCCTACCACACCTTACAGACGCGACTGTTTACTGCCGCCTTCTTGTCTCACAGCCCCCTCGAAAATCTCATCTCCGCTGAAAAGCCTGACATGTGTAAACTTGTTAGCATCTTGTCTTTGTCGAGAGACAGTCTAACCCTGTTGTAGCACGAAAAGAAACGGTAGCCTCTCTCGTCTTTGGTTACCGCCGACCCGAGACCGAAAGGGAGGAACGACGGGCGAAAAAGAGAAACACAGGAAAAAAAGGATAAAAAGGAAAGGTATTCTGACATTCATGGTGGGTGTGTTTTCACATTCACTAAACATGGGGGGCATAAAAGCAAAGAAAAGAAAATGGGAAAAGGGAAAAGGGAAAAGGGAAAAGGGAGCTAGCATGACGAAAGCTAAGCCGTAGACACCGTGTGGGAAGCCATAAGCGTTATTATACCATACCACCGAAGCCAGGCCACCCGCGTGTGCGGCCAGATGCAAGGGATGGATTCCGGAACACGGGGCGAAGCGGCAATAGCTTTAAGAGGGGGCCATTACACGCCCGGGGAACATAGACTGGGCGAAGTCTCGAGACACAATATAGGAAAAAAAAAAAAAAAAAAGATAATCGCAAGGAGAGTGTGACCTACCATCCACGTTCTTTGCCACCCGAAAGGTGACTGCAGTCCATATCTGACTCGCAGGTCCAGATGCTTCCGCCTGGAGCCAGCTGGAATCCAAAAGAACCTAACAATGGCGTCAGTTTGCCATCATGGGTCGCTGTATCTCAGGTTGCTACGTTTCTCACCGTTACTACTAGATACTGCTGCCGACTTGCCCCGACGCCTATACGTGCTCAAGCCACAGGTATACGCATGGAAGTCCTCTCGCGTGATATCTTCGGGGATGTCTCCCGTCAAAATCCGCCCCATAGCAATGACTGACGCCGCATGCGAGCACAGCACAGCAACTTTGTAGCCCTTGGAATCACAGTACTCGACAATAGCACACAGACCGGCACGTACCCGCTCATAGAACTCGTCGGGGAACTCGCCAGTAGCTTTGGGCCTGCGGACGGCTGAAGCCTTAAGAGAGGGCAGATCTAGCGCAGGGAAATGGCTCTTCATGATTTCTGGCGCTGCAGGGGATGGCTGTTCAAAGGGGGCAGCACCATACCATTCGCAGAGACCATATTCCCCAAGGATAGTGCTTTGCCCACTAGGCCTGCTGCTCTTGCTATCTCTTGGAGTGTACCCATGGCCATGGACAAACGGGTTGATGGTCTGGAGACACCGGTACCAAGGGCTGGAGAACACAACATCAATGGGCGGCTCAATCGAGGCAAGCCTATCCGCTAACTCTAGGGACTGATGTACACCGTGTGAGGTCAGGGCTGGGTCACTTGGAATGCCTGTCGGTGAAGGGAAGGCAGAGGAGTACTTGCCAGTCGCAGGATCTACTGACCAGCTCGTACGGAACTTGCAAGGAGATTTGTCAGCAATAAGGCAGCTGAGACCTGAAGACCAAGGGAAAAGAGACTCACACCGTGTCGGACTATGTACAAAACCTCAAGAGACATTGTCAGCTGCACAGTCAAGGAATCACAGGTACTGTGTGTAGTGTATATGCAGAATGCTACGAGTCTTTTGCAAGGTAAGAAAGAATCAGAAATACGTATCGGAAAAGCCTAATAAATGACAGCCTCAGCCAGGTCTAATCTGGTATCACAAAGTGACAAACTTCTAAGCTGTGGCCATCCTCAACGAAACTTAACTTGTTGTTTTCGGTCAGGACAAATAGTGGATCTATTTTGGATTCTGGATAAGCGGTGAGCCTTGGGCCCACCGAAGGAGCCCGTTGCCATGACGTCAGCGGTATGACACGACGCGCGATTGGGGCTTCCAAGCGGAAAAGGGCATTCTGGCCCAGAGACCGTAGAGCATCATGGTGCAAGCCCTGGCTATTGATTGTACTTGCACAAGAGGCAAAGGCAGTATGGCTACTACTATTGGCGCTGGCGAGACGCTACACTTACACTTAGACTTGGACTTACGCTGTGCTGGTTTTGCTTCAAGCTAACGAAACGGAAGCTGGCTCGGCTTATGCTCTCCCATATGCCAAGCCTTTAGAATCTTCGCTCGGCCGTTTTGGCTAGCTTTAGCTGCCTGCCCCGCACGTCCTTGTCTTCCTATCTACAGGAAAGTGCCAGCCTATTGCAAAAGCGTGTCCATAAATGGCAGCTTTATTCGCAATAGAGCTCTGAGGAGCTAGCTTGGAATGGAAGGGTATTTGTCTTGTATTTGAAGACGCTGAGTAAGTGGGCTGGAGTTAGCCGTACCTAGAATGCTTGGATTACAGGCTAGTAACAGTTTGGCTTACAAGCATTAGCAGTTCCGTCAATGGCTAAGGATGTCTGTACTTTATTGGGCATCGTTTGTAGACATCGACCAAGGCTCTTTTTGGTCAAACATGGTGTATGGAAGAATTGATTCAGCTTACTGCGAAGGTCGGTCTCCCTCCAAGTATGATGAAAAGGCAATAAAGCGGCTTATGAAAGACATCCTACTGCTGATTTACACTAAATCCCCTAGTTACCGGAATACTACTCGGCGCAAAGATCTATCCAATAACAGCGGCTTTGTGTCTGGGATTTATAGCCGCTAATGTATCCACGGGCCATCCCTTATACTGAACTAGGTCCTCGTCACACCACCTGTATGACCAGAGGTAACTCATTTGAATTAACAGCTGGCTGGAACAAGCACTCGGTATAACCTCAGCAGGTAGGTGTACTGACGACTCGACTGCGGCCTTCCCATTTATGCTTTGCAGTCATTACGAAGCATAGGCTCGGCTCTGGCTTTGACGAAGAATACAGAGATCCAGCTCAAACAGCAGCCATTGGACTCTAATTTGAGGGAGATTCTACGCGTTGCTGGTGCCATGGCTCCACAAAGTCTTGATTCAGATCCGAGTCCTATAAACAAAACACGGTCGCAACTGCGGCTTGGTCAATTGCCGGGAATGTGGATTGAAATCTGGGACTGCAACAGTTACATAAGAATGCGGGCTGTCAAATGAATCGAATGAAGAGCGACGTATACCACATTCTACAAGAATGGCTTGCGGACATCAGGCGGATGTGGCATCTCCAGTTGCAAGTGTCCCAGTATGTAACTGTAATAACAGTCACTGTCCGCCAGCGATGTCACGTCGCTCTTACAGCCGCAGAGTCTGCGAATGGGCATTTTAGTTTTTTTTGACTCTTGGCTTCGACTCAATCCAGCGTAGTTCGTCTTGGCTATACAGACAATCGTCTTGTTAGCCTGTAGGGTTGAGCGTGTAAGCATACACAATGACTCACAATAAAACCACTTCGATGATTGCTCTTTCACTAGCGGATAGGTTATATCGAATGCCTAGAGCTGCTGGTCATTGGTGACAGATCTCGTTTGACGAAGCCCAGAGTCTCATTGTATCCACTGGATATCTCTAGATATACATATCTACAGCCAATAAGCTGCAGTAATATTGGTTTGCAGCCAAAGCATCGCGATGGAGGGGGGGGGGGGTCACCATCGGATGACAAGAGATTGTAGGGCGCGCAGATGGTACATAACACGTTCTAGTGCTCTACAAAAGAGGCCCAGCGGTCGCACCAAGACAATATAGTGGCGTGCAGTGTCACAAGGTAGGAAGTTATAGCTGCACTGCAGCTTCGTTCAGCAGATAATCCATTGCTAACTCGCCTACAAAGGAAGCGGAATCTTGACGAAAGGCCAAGAGGGAGCTGCATGGGCTAGTGGCCTTTTTTTCACCGTTCCTTTATCAGGTCCCCAGGGGTCTCAACAAGGGCACGTAGCTCTTTCAAAGCGATGGAGTCGTATACAATTGAGGCTATAACAAGGATGTCCTCATGGAGTTACACATCATTCACCTGGAGAAATCTGTTCCAGCGTTCGTCTTTGTAGAGGACAGCGGCCAGGTAGAAACAGCTTCAGAACACTCAAAGCTCTTTCATGAAAGGATAGAGCTAGCCGGAGGAATGTACCATCAGCATTTGCCCTCCAGTGTTTCAGGTCAGCTATCTCATTGAACACGTGGTATTATCATGCGACTTTCGGCAGTCTCGGTGATAGTCTTTAACAGGACTTGTCCAGTGCTAAACGAGAACGGTATTCTCTGTACTGTCTTGTGTCGGAAGATTTCAACTACACACCTCTATTCTGAGACGCCAGCCCAGACGATAACCCTACCCGTGATTCCGCTTCTGGCGTTTATCGCCTGCTGAGAGCTTCCCGGTTCATTTGGCCAACATCACTCTAAACAGGCTGTTGAGTTTGACTCAGCCTCTAGTAGAGAATTTATCTTGTAGCCTAGATCTTAGCTCTTCTGGCACATGTGGATATAGGTGACATAACGAAGCTAAGATCTCAAGCAGAGACATTTGAAGGCTCTCTAAATTCCATGGACAGGTAGCATGTTTACTGAATCCTGGGGGTATTCGTTCTGTGGTAACAGATTGTTGCTAAATATGGACAATAAACTGGCCAGAGCAGGATTCTGCAAAGCAGCTTCGCTAATTCCCCATGCAAGGACGGCAATGGAACGGGACTACCCCTTTAGCCTGAGCTCCCGTCAGATCAATACCACCGTGTTCCAGCAGTTCTAGCCTCGAACCCGCCGCATGTTTGCCTTGGCTCAGCTCGTCTATAATCTACATCATCAACTTCTCCCCGCCAGTAGCTGTGAGCAGGTATCACAAAGATGGTGCTCGCTATAGATCAGGCCTAAATATGTGTCACAAACAGGTAGAATCATTGCTTACGTGTCCCAGATAAATCAGTATGAAGCTCCAGATATATCGAGCGGCTTCAGCTTGATTTGATTTCTGGAAAAAGAAAACACCATTACCTGCTGACGCTTACTGCCCTATGCAAGACTGTCCCGCACAGAGATTATCTTGATATCGCATGTTTGGGGGCATGCTCCTCTAGTGGCCCGTAGACATAACGCGATTGGCAATGGAGTCAGGGCCAGTGTACCACTCTCTGTCACGCGAGAGGTGCGAGGTCTGCATGCATGCGTCCTTTGTAATGGAAAGGAAAGGAGCGCGCTTAAGAGAGCAAGGAAAAAAACAGAGAGATAAAACAGAACCCTGAGGTAGCTAGCCAAGACAATAATGAATGAGGCCACTTCGAAATGCAAGCAATACGCGAAGAAACAATACACGATCCCAAAAGGATAGCCCGGGGGTTGTTTTCTCGGTGTTCGTGTTAGGCCAAGTCCTATCTATCTTCTATACCGTTCGTTCTGACTTTTGGGGGCACGTTTCACAAGAAGGATAGTCCAAGTCCTTGCTCTAATGGAGTCAGTATAACCTCGGGAGATGCCTAGATGAGGGCGGGAGAAAATGGCTATAAATATGGCACACTGTTTCCCGCAAATGTCAGAAGAAATACTAAGCTCCAAGTGGCCCGAGAATTGCATTATCACGTTCAACAACTTCGTGACGCTACCACTATGTTAGTACAGACCAATAGACCTTCGTATTCAAGACCCACATCGACTCGCTTGGGGTACTACATCTACCCTGGCCCTACTCCCTCTTTTTAATAGAACAACGATGCCTTTGTCTATAACAAAGGATACCTCCGGGCCTAGCTCTAAGCCACTATGTCCAGTCAGTGCATCATACCCTGCTATCCTCCACCTTCTTAAGCTGACGGCGAGGACGCGGAAGTGAGCGCCCGCTTGAAAGCCTCCACAAAGTCAAAGCAGTCGGTGAATCGGTTATACAGGGGTGTGGGTGCGACACGAATGACATTCGGCTTGCGATCGTCGACCAAGACGCCCTCGTTCTCCAACGATGCCATCACGCCATCTAAAAGGCCGTCGCTGAGCAAGATACTCAGTTGCGCGCCTCTACGCTCGGGGTCTCTCGGGGTTAGAATAGTGTATAGCCCGCGGAGCTGATCCCCAACCGCCTTATCAAGCAGGGTTTCCAGGTAATTCGTCAGCAGCAGAGACTTTTGGCGAAGAGGCCCCATACCACCAGCCAGTTGGAATACTTCAAGCGACGCACACAGCGATGTTATGTCCAGCACGCTGGGGTTGCTGAGCTGGAATCCACGCGCACCGGCTGCCGGATGAAAGTTATTGACCATGCCAAAGCGTGTAGGCTTGTGATTAGCCCACCAGCCGGCAAGGCGGTTGACGTAGCCCGACGGAGCATCCTCGCTGTGCGCCTCCGTGGAGACGGAAGCATTACGCTCGTGCACAAACAGGCCGCCAATACAGCCAGGCCCCGCGTTGAGGTACTTGTATGTGCACCAGGCAGCGGCGTCGACACCCCACTCGTGCAGTTGCAGGGGCACATTTCCAACAGCATGGGCAAGATCCCAAATCACAAAGATGCCCTGTCCGCGGGCGGCAGCAGTGATGGCGGCAATATCGATGAACTCGCCAGTATAGAACTGAACTCCTGGCAGCAGGAGGACGGCGGTATCGGAGGCATGTTTGGCAATGGTATCAAGTATGTGCTCAGTGGTCAAGACATGCCCGCCAGTTGCAGGCTCAATGCAAACCATGGAAGTTTTGGTGTCCAGGCCGTGGTGGCGGATCTGGGTTTCGACAGTGAACTAAATCAGGCCTGTTAGCACAATCAATCCTGGCGATTGCCTGGTACAATGTTTGGGGAGCAATATGTGTTTGCCATGCACCTACGTGATCACTGGGGAACGCTTTGCTCTCTAGTAAGATTTTATGTCGACCATGCTTTTGCGGTCTATAAAACGCGCACAGCAGGAAATGCAGATTAGCCGTCAGTGTTTGCATGACAGCCACTTCATCGACCTTGGCGCCCACGATTGGCGCAATCATCTCGGCCGCCCGATCGTCGACATCCAGCCATGTGGGCAGCGGCGAGTCTTCCAAGGGCTTGAAATGGCCCTGAACTCCCTGTGTACGCCAAGTGTCTAGATACTGTGAAATGCGCAGACTAGTGCGGCGGGGCTGAAGACCCAGAGAGTTGCCGACCAGATACACTGACTTAGGAGCCAGCCCGTACTCAGCAGAGTCGGCAAAGGCTAGCCGAAGACGTCAGCCAAAGAAACAGCCAGTCTTTGAGACCATGACCAGGGCGGGAAGGATATGACATACCGGTCTCAGGGAGCTTCTTGCTAGCGATTTCGTCTTGTGTGGGGATGATGAACTCATCACGGACGAATGCAAGACTATCGGCATCGTCCAGACGCTGTGCCTTGTCTCTAGTCAATAGCTCCATATCTTGTCGATACTCTGTGTAACGCCGTTATTTGAGCGTGCAGTGAATTTCCTTGTAGGTGATTACATTTGCATGGACCGAGAGGGGAAAAAGAGGGAAAAAGAAAAAGAAGAATTAAAAAAAGATATAAAAAAAGCGACGGTTAACACTCTATACAGTGAGGGGTGTCCGCTTTTTTTTAGCACTCACGCACTCACGCACTCACGCACTCGCCCACTCGCCTCCCCCCCCTCTTCCATCCTTGATTGCCGCTGCCCATATCTGTCAAGCTGCTGACTTACAGCGCATTTTCTCAGTACGGCGAGGCAGATGCATGCCTTATTCGTACCTGTAGGGAAGGTGGTTCCGACTGGCCTCCTCCGCTTATTCAACGGCTTCCGGCCAATGAGCACATCTAGCGCTATGTATAACCCTAACGGCTTAGACCCTAGCCTAGTCAGCCACCTCAAATACCGGATGTAACACACCACGGCGGAGCATAACTTGCCTTGCGAGGCGAGGGTTGCAGAAAGTCCTTTTGAGTCTGGCCTTCTTACTGCCCAGTATCTTCCTCAACTCCAGCATTAGTTGGAGAATGCATGATTCGCAATATCCTACAGAAATCCAACCAGACTCGACAAGTTGGTCATGTGGACAAGCCTTGATGACGACGAAGCCGGCAGGCATCACGACATATCATCGCCAGCATCAAGGTTTACATAACAGCATCCCTTTTCCGTAGCCATCGGCCGTGTAGTGCTACTTTTGGCCTGTGGCTTGTCACTTACAAGTCTCATGAAAAAAAAAAGAAGGCGTTGGGTTTCACCCATGACACATTGGGAACCCTTTCTGACAAGCAAAAACTGGTATGCATGCCGCTGTTTGCCAATCTGGATGAAGTCTGGGAAAGGCGGGACGTCAAGCATGACGCCTGTCGTGTCCTTCCAGGAGAAACCAAGTATTGGGGGGACGCAAATGTATCAGGATTGGGCATCGATAGAACTAGCAGCTAGCTACAAAGACCGTGTATCACCAGTACCGTTTCTCGGCACGGGCGCTAAATCGTCTTCCCGCATTATAGCATACGATGGCCAGGGAACAACGAGCATGCATGCACTGCAGAAGAGACGTACTTTTGCTTCTCCATATTCCTCCTCATCCCCTGCCTTCCCCCTCTTAAGTGGAGATGCGCATGTACTATAAAGCTCATACAAGAATCCCCAAGCTCAAAGGAGAAATATTAGGACAACAAAGCAGCATCTTTGAGCACCTGTTTGGTCGTTGAAAGTTGGGGGAGGTTGCTGGAAAGCTGGTTTAAAGGCCAAAATTCAGGGATTTGACCCCAAGCGAGTCACCGAAAGTTCTTACATCCCGGGGCATTGTATGCACACACAACTATGCCAGTATCGTGACTTGTTGTTGGCAGCATTCTCCAACCCGGATCGACATCTAGCGACCAATACCAGCACCAACACCCGCCTCGACCCAGCACACGAAGCACTACCATGTCACGGTATTAGTCAAGCCCCGGGGTCGGGGTGATCTCGTGGCTGTATTTGTACGTAATGGTAGCCAGAAGCCTCCATAAGAACAAGGAGAACTATGCAGCAAGGAAGACGGGATCTCGTGATGTTCTTTAATGTGCTTAACAGGGAACTTGAGCGCTACTAGGGAATAAAAGACAAGAATAACATCTAGGTCCCGTGATTTAAAGGAGCAAAGAGAGGAAAGTCGAGTGTGAAAAGGGAAAAAGGGGCACCTTAGTGTGGCAGTCGAGATAGTCTAGACGAGGCCTTGCTTAGCAAGGAAGCCAAAGTATGTTGGCCAGGTTAGACTGGTCTGGGGTTGAGACATGTTGGAGCTGGGCACTGACTGCTGCTTGGATAACGAGAAGAGAATCTCCAACTCGATAGACTGCATGAGTGAAGAAAATAACAGCAGAGCCGGCTTTCGTGGCAAGTCAACTGAGGGACGACAAAAAGGGAAAAAAACATGGCAACGTCCAACGTTGATCAATACTGGCAGGTCAGGCTGCCATCTAGAACAGCTGAGACTATACACGCACACACGTACTTTTACCCCACACCAAAGTTAAGAAGCGAACAACAGGAAACCAGGTCAGTGTGGTGTTAAGCTGACCCGGTACTCTCTCCAGCACGCTGGGTGATTCCTTCAAGACGGACCCACGCCAAGTTCCAATGTGCTATTATGCGTGTGCGACCATTCCACCGTTCCCGCTACTGCACGATCAAGTAATTCGGGGGTAATGAAAACTCGTTTTCTCGTCACCAGCCTGTCGTCATGCGGTCAAATTCAAATCAGTGCGGGGGGCCGGGGGGGGCATGGACTGGACAGCGAGAGGCGGTGGAAATAACAAGGCGAAGCAAAAGGAGCTAAACAAGTCCCAAGCCCGAGTTTCCAGCTAATAGACTGGCCGAAGGAGAATTCTGGGGAAAAATCAAAGTGTGTAGGAAGAAAACATTGTTACTATTGTTGGGTTAGCTGTTCGGAGTCCAGCCCGAAGCGAGGCCAGGGAAGGGGTGCGCATTACGTCCATTACATTAAATATGCAGCGTCAAGGACTTTACCCCATAATAGCGGATGTCAATTGGAGACGAAGAAGGCAGCCATGTAGAGGGATAGAAGACGGCTCACGAAACAAGACTAAACAAGAGAAGAAAATGCAACCACGTCACGAGACCAAGCATCGTGATTTTCTGTGACTAACATCAATTTGAGGCTTCTCCAAGTGAAGTGAGCAAAACCTTGTCTGACCCACTGTGGCTAACCAGGGCAGGCAAATTGCTCTAACCCTAGGATGTAAGCGCCCGGCCCGGTTCATGGTAGCCCAACACAAAAGGACCAGACAGAAGAGACAGACCTCTCCTCTCAGACTCCGAATCAGAGAAGCAGCTGTCGTCAAGCCGAGATTTTGCAGACAGCAGCAACAGCGTACTTGGCAAGTAGTAGCCAGAAGGAAACCAGGGCTTGTGTACAGTCAAGCTGAAATGCGCTGAGGTTGGGTCTTGGACTTGTTACATGGTACATACATGATGCAGGGGCAGGAAAAGGGCGTCCGTTGACACGGCTCCGTTGTGGGTGGGCGAGATTATTTCACAAAAGCTTTACCAAGCCAAAGAATATACGACAAAAAGCGCCCAGACTACAAGAAGTCGCAAGAATATAGACAAAGCTTACAACACGGGCAGAGGAGTTTGCTGACGACTATACTGACGACTATATAGCTTGACGCTACCCGAGCGATATACAGGGCTGGCTATCTCTTGTCGGCTCTGTTTCCTCACGAGGTGGAAAGATTGGCAAAGAATTTAAGGGGATGTGGACAGGAAATAAGAGAGTGATATCTATGAAGAGAGAAGAGAGAAGAGGGGAAATGGAAATGGAAAATAGAGAATAGAGAATGAAGAATCAAGCACAGAGCACAGAGCATAGAAAATAAAAGGTTGCAAAATGCAATTCCGGAAAGACGGAAAGAAAAAGAAAAAAAAAAGGCCCATTTACGTTGTCAAGGGTTTGTAACCCAGTCGTCAGCAGCGCTTGCCAATGTTCTCGAAGGCCTTGGCCTTTGTTCCATGGGCGGCCAGTGATGGCAGCAAAACCCACGCCCGACCGAGCCGGAGAAAGCGCGACACTAGAACAAAGAGCAGCACGGCCGAGGACGAGACTTTGGCAACGATACATGGTCCTTTTTCTTTTCTTTGCCTCCTTCCCTGACCCGACTCGACGCTTTCGAATACAGCGCGGCTGTTTGAACGACCGTAAATCCCGGACAAAGAAAAATAAGAATTGATCAAATGGCAAAACCCAGCACCTAGAAATCAACAAGGGGACTATGAGCTGTATCTCAGATGTGACAGCATGTATAAAACAACCAGAAACACCAGAGATAAGCAGTGGACCTCCCAGACAGAGTTTGCGGGCTTAGCAGTGTGTAGTATGCATATTTCATCATACCCAGTCAGCCCAGCCCTTTGTAGCCAGGCCGGTGGTGTACATGCCTGTACGTCCGTCTGTATGTGCGAGTCTATGGTGCCCCATGTATTTCTGCGTATGTCTGAGTGCCATGTACCTACGCAGCCCTGTATCTACACGCACTACCTCGTCTTTCTTCTGTGCTCGTTATCTCTATGCCAAAGTGAGCGAACGGGTCAACGCATAGACCAAATCTAGCCGAAGCAATTTTTTCCTTGCAGTTCTTTATCACTCTCATCTGTCAAAACCCCTCCCCCCCAACCCAACCGCACATCTACTACGTACGTAGCACTATCTGCAAATTTATTTTGGCATTTTCTGGGGCCGAAAGGCTTTTTCGCTACTGTTGCTGAGAGGGGGCAAAGGCTGGCCCCGGCTTCTTCCAGCCTTGTCATCAAACTAATATCAAGTGAAAACAAAAATAAACCCC
>MKGM01000088.1:11683-22062 GCA_002018265.1 Ceratocystis harringtonii | reverse complement strand
AAAAAGTCCAACCCCGAAGATACGCAAAATAAAGGAGTCGAAGAGCACAATAACAACTGTCTATCCCTCCGTCTTGGAGAGCAAGCAGGTTTCTATTACCATATGAAACCACCTTGGCTTGTGGCTGAACAGTCCTAATGACCTCACTAGGCTAACCCGTCTGTCCTCGTGACACATCTAGGCCCGACGTTAGGCCCCATTCTCCTCAAATACAGGCAGAGTTCCACCAAATTACAGGCGTCTATAGAGGCCCCCATAGGCATCTAGCCTCCTAATTTCCTGGGGTTTTTCCCCTGTCTACACAAAATCAAGTCACATGACATCCGTGCTTGGCCAAACCAAATAGTAGCAACCCCAAGCCTCAACGAACAACTAATGCTCTCTCCTCGAGCCACATAACCTCCAACCGGCGAAACAGAGGAAAACAAGAAAGCCTAGACGATTCCCGTTTTCTCTCAGTCTAAATGCAACTGGAAGCTCGACAATCCTGTAACAAGATGAGCTGGCCTGGCTGGTTTGCTGTGCGCTGCAGCGGTGAAGATGTACGCACAAGATAAAAACAACAATAAATTCATCATCAAATAGGCGGGCGAGCAGACAAAAATGGCAGCAATAAGCAAGGAAGCCGGACAAATCCCAATCACAGGCATACCGTCATACAGCGCCCGCAGCACGAAATTTCTTAGTATATTATCCTCCCTTTCAATGGGCCTTTGACTGACTGCTGCTGGGCTTGCTGTGCGGAACTACTCTGTGAGTACATTTGATCACGGGCGCGGAACCACTTTAAGTCAGGTACCTACTCAGTACATGTTTCGGTCTCCAAGCTCGAAAGCACTCATACAAGCCGCTGACTGGCTGGATTGGCGGTATCAAAGTGGGCTGGGTCTGTGAGGTTGCGGGCTTTCCATTGCGGCAAAATCGATAGTTGGCATCTACCCCGTGTATCTCTCACCTATAAATCAACGGTTCAAGCAAAAGACAATCAGGGACATGGCGGCTCAACAAAGGCCGTTCGAGAACACATCCTCCCCAAAACACGAGAGGAGCCATGAGAAAAAATATAGCCCCCTCCAAAAAAAGAATGGAATAGAGATAAAGAGCAGAAATTTAATAGTCCATTAAATCAATAAAATGTCACGATATCCAACAAAGTGCAGGTTCGAGTCTGCACAGTGCCAACCAGCATGTGACGTGCTGGTCTTCAGCACATCCTCGCACGGTGTTAAGCAGGTACCTCGGTCCTACGTAGTGATTTAGTGGGTGGCCGAGGTACCCCAGTTGGACAGCTTTTAGAGATGTTTTTTTTTTTTTTTCTGAGAAAGAAAGCCCGGCCGCCCATCCCGTCGCCTACTTCTTTCCCATTTCTTTGTTTTCCTCCATCTGTTACATTCCACGGGCGAATAGCTCACAAAGTAGACACCATCGAGTGAGTGAATGTCCATCGGTGCTGAGCTAGCTGTTGATATTTCACAGTAACAGTACAAATGTAACTTCGATTCGGTATGAATGCATCAGAGGCTTGCATCTGCTGTTCCAACTTACATATTCAGCTCTGGATAGATACTTTTTTTCCTGACTCTGTATCTACGTATACACAGTACCGGATAGTATAGTGCACTCTTTGGCTACCAAGTCACCAACCAAACAAGCAAAAGATACAACGATACCAATGCATGTTTACCTGTACCCGCCTTCCCTGTCTTTTTCTTTTCCCCTCAATTGATAAATTCATCGATAAAATATTATTGTTTTTTTCTTTTTTTTTTCCTTTTTTCTTGGAGTCTCTTTATTTTCCTTGCATTTTCTCGTGAAAGCGTTGTTCTAAGTCATTGCTTGCCAATACATTAATGTTCTTCTGATGCTAAGCTTCGTGAAGTGAACATCGTTGACTGGCCAAGTCCAGAACTACTACAAAAGGCCAGAGTCCCCTTGCGGTTTATTGCCTCTCGCTGCCTTCCTTTTCCCTTTCATCATCGTTGCCATCTGCCCTTCTCTTTCTCATTGTTGCAACACTTTTTGATCAGACTTATATGCTCTGTTCAACCTCTCTCATATATTTGTTTTCAAAGATCTGTCTTACACCTATTGCCTTTCTTTGACTCTCTCCCACTTCTCTATTCCAGTCCCATATCCAATACAATTCCCCCCCCCCCCCAAAGGTATGTCAGCGTCTCTGCCCTTTTTTGTCTCTTTGTTCCCCAGTCTCTTTGGCTGTTCCTGCCCTCTATCTTCATCATGATAAAAATTTCCTGTTGTTCAAGTCTTGTCTCAAGGAAGATTCGGCCTGTACACCACGGCAATCTTCATCATACCATTGCGCCTGTTTCTCTCTTACCTTTGTTATCATGTTACACCCTTACATTTCCCATCCCTCCTTCATCGATCGGACATTGCACCCGACGGGCGTCTCCCCTAAACCTCCGGCTTCACCAAATGGTGTTTATAGACTTTTCAAGGATGCCTTTGTTGCCGGGAAGTCACAGCTCGGGGAGGCCTTTGTTTCCCAGTGCATGTGTCGAAAGACTTTTGAGGGCCCCTGTTTTTCGTTGCACAGTGTCATAATTGTTGTTATCATCATCGCCAAAAAAAGAAAGAAAAAACACCCATCATCATGGTCTCCTTAGCATTGGTTCCTTATCTTTTGGCCCGGCTTCACCGCCTGTCAGTGCTCGTTCCCGTGTGGAGCCCCGTCTCGTCCCTTTCTCCAAGCCTCGTACCCGGCTGGTCCTTTTCCTTGCCTTTTCCTTCCTCCCCAATATTGGCATTGTGCTTTTTTGTGGTCCTTATCTGTGGCTCGCCCCTCTGTTCAGCCAACCAGCTGAAAGAAAAGAGACCAACCAAAAAAGCAGAAGCCAGAGCCAAGCAGGCAACTTACATCCATGTACAATGGCGCAAGTCCGGTCTATCAATATTCCCCTGCCCTAATTCTTCCTTTCTGAATTCCTCCAATACTTCTTGCTTCCTGGCTCACCAGGAAACGAGCGCTCGGCACTCGAGATACAAGGCCCCATCCATTCTGTTTCCATGAAAAGAAACTAAGGCGTGGAAAGTCTTGGAGATAAGGGGCCATGGGAAAGGAAGAAGAAAAAGTGGTGGAGAATTAATGGACCCGGTTCTATTCCCAAGCCCTCACTCAGTCCAAGCCAAGCCCAAATCCTAGGCCTCAGCCCAGGCTTTAGTCAGTGCCATCTCAGCTCAGCGCCCCTTGACGCTGGGCGAGCAAGATAACAGGTGCTACAAGGGAGTGAATTTGTATAGAGAAACCCCAGTGGGTAGGCAGGGCTTGCGGACGGCCTTGTAACACAGCCTGGCCACGGTTCTCTGCAGCTTTCTTTTCCTTGATTCCCAGCAGCTCTGGGTCATCCATCCTGAGGAGCTTTCTCCTAATCGCCCCTACTATTGCATTGCCCCCTTCAAAAAAAATTTTCTTCTTTCATTATTTCCCAGCCTCTCTCTAGCCCTTGCTCTACGTCTACTTCCTCTGATAAGAGTCGAGGGAAGAAAAAATTCATGTATGCGACTAGGCCAGCCAGACCGTTACTCTTTCCCTAATCATAAAAAAGCCGTCACCCTCTTTCTTTCTATTTTTAGATCGTAAACAGGGCACTTGCTCTGTGAAGATTGGCAACCCTATTGTTCCTGCATTCGATTTCGCTTTCTACTACTCCCCTCAATCGTTGTTCAACACTTGCCCGTTTTATGGATCCAGGGTTGCTTGCTCTCTCTGGGGTTAATCTGATTGATTGCCTTGACCTGCTCTGCTTTTGACAGGCAGTTTCCAACAACATGAACACCAAGTCTTGCAATTGCGATTTGAACCAGATTATAGATAATCTTGTTGCCACTTCTGTGTCTTTTTGAGCCCTTCTGTCATTTTCTCCCACCTTCCCTAAAAACCCAGCATCTCGCTATTTCTTTCATCCTCGCCATACTCTCCCTTTCCATTTTTTATTTTGATTTTACATCTAACAACGATCAATCCAGATCGTCTCCAGGTTCTGGCTTGCTGGTGCTTCCTTTCATCATCCTGATCGCACAGGATAAAAAATTCAACCTAAAATCATTAAAAATAACCGCCTCGATCGGTAACCAGAAGCTTACTATTCTCGGTTTGCGCGAGCTATCTATCGCCTCTTTTTAGGTACGCAATCTTCTTCCGCTATCTCTATCTCTATCAATCTTGTTTCTTTTCGGTTGCTTCCCTTTATTATTTCCTCAGTTGGCCTTTCTCCTGAATAACCAGCGTTGTTTTCTCTGTTTTCTCTACTTTCCTCTACTTTTGTCTTGTCCTTATCAGTGGTTCTGTGGCACGCAGCATAGGTCTTGTCCCGCCCTTCCATTTACCCTGCTCGCTCAGATATCAGGATGTGGTGTTGTACTTGGCTTGATTCTTTTCCTCTTTTCCCACCTTTGCCTTTGCCTTTATTTCTCCCTCAATGGCCCGTTATCTCGCCAACTTGCGGTCTATGGCTGGGCTGAGCCCTCCGTATCTTAGACATTTGGCCTAAAAATCGAGAGGGCGTGGCATTAAGAGCTATCAAAGCCCTGTCATGCCTTGGCTATAGCCCTGTCTCCCAAATCTCGCCCGACCTAGTAGGTTTTGGGAAGGGTGCGTTGGGAGTCATAAAGCACTGGCATTCGTACAACTGCTTAGACCTAGTAGAGTCTAGGCACGGCACAACTTGATATAAAAGGCTCTTCAACGCCCGCCCTCTCTCTCTCTCTCTCTCTCGCTGCCTCCTGGCATCAATCCTGCACCCACTCCTCTTCTATCATACATGTTCACCGCTATGCCTATACATTAGCTTCTTGCCTCCCCCCCCCCTCCCCCAATTTGCACAAATACATAGCCTATCCTTTATCCTTCCTGCTCTTTCGTTTTTCCTTCCTTCTCTCTCGCAACTATCTTAAACATCGCCCCATAAACGCATCTCCATGATGGCCCTCTCTGTTAACACTACTGACTCCGCACCCGTGGACAGTTTTCCAGAGTTTTGTGACTTGACCCAGTCACCATCTACAGCAATGGCCGAAGTTGCCCCCCCCCGTGCTCTGTCAAAAGTCCAACAGGCCGAAGGTCGTCATCCTTCTCCTCAGCCTGCCCATCTCGCAATGCCTCTTGCCGCCAGACTTAATGGCAATGGCCACCGCACACTGCGTTCAGCAACTGTCGGCTATGTTGCTGAAGCCTTCCAGGGCAAGGCTGAACAAATGACAGAAGGTATGTCATAACCCATTGACCTTGGATACCAATCCACGCGACATAACAAACATACTAACAACAGCACTATTCTACTTGCAGTCAAGAGCATCCTCGCCAAGGCTGCCATGATTCCCTTAGACACAATTGACGCCCAGATTGCTTGGTTCTACAAGGATCTCGGTATCGACGATGGTTACTTCAAGATTGAGTCTCCGGCTATCATTGCTAACCACATCACCTCCCTCTATGCTGCCAAGGTGGCTTCAATGTCCCGCCAAGACCGCCGGGAAGAGATTCGCCTCGATATGGAGGACACTGATCATGCTATCTACATTGATACCAGCGAGCCTGGTGTAAGCGTGATGGACGGCCCCCGCTACGAGGAGCGTTTAGAAGCCAAGTACCTTGATAGCAGCAACCCCAATAAGTTCCGTGTTGAGACTTTCCGCTCTCCCGGTGTCCTGGGTGCTAGCCCCAGCTCCAAGGCCACCCTCCGCTGCTACTTCGTGTATCAGTGTCTATTCAAGCAAAAGCCCGAGGATACCGATCCTTCAGAAACCCGCCTGGAGGCCATTGCCGACCACGGCTTTTTGCAAAAGGCCACCAACAACACCAAGCAGATCTACCAGGAGATTATCGAACTTGCTGTTTCGCGCACTGGCCCCGTTATCGAGGTCTTTGACGTTGAGGGTACCGCTGAGAAGCGCCTGGTCGTTGCTTTCCGCTCCAGAACCGCCCGTGGAATCTTCTCTGCCCTTAGTGACCTCTACCACTACTATGGTGTCACTTCCTCTCGTAAGTATGTTGAGCAGTTTGCCAACGGCATTACTGTCATGTCCATCTACCTGCGCCCGGCCATGAACCTCCAGGGCGACTTTCTTTCCATGGAGCAGTCCATTCATCAAATCACCAAAGAAATCTCGCTGCTTTACTGCATGCCTCAGAACAAGCTCCAGTCGTTCGTTACTGCTGGCGAACTCAGTCTGCAGGAAGCTATCTACGGCCACTGTGTATGGGTCTTTGTTCAACACTTCTTGAACCGTCTGGGATCAGAATACGCTTCTCTGGAGCAACTCCTTGATGTGGATAACAACGCTCACGCTGCACTGCTGTCCAAGCTAAAGCGTCGCCTACGCACTGAGACCTTCACTCCTGACTACATCCTGGAGATCATCAAGTCGTACCCTGAGCTGGTTCGCGCTCTCTACGCCTCATTTGCCAACGTCCACTTGTCTGTTGGCCCCGGCTTCGAGAAGCACACCGTGGACCCCACTCCTGCTGTTGAAGTGATGTCTGACAACAGCCTCAAAAACTTCATTTCCAAGTCCGTGGCCAACGAACACGAGGAGATGGTTTTCACTTCATTCCGTATTTTCAACAATGCTATCCTCAAGACCAACTACTTCACTCCCACCAAGGTAGCCCTTTCTTTCCGCCTTGACCCTTCCTTCCTACCTAAGATTGAGTATCCCAAGCCGCTGTATGGCATGTTCCTGGTCATCTCTGGAGAGTCTCGGGGATTCCATCTTCGTTTCAAGGATATCGCGCGTGGCGGAATTCGTATCGTCAAGTCTCGCAGCAAGGAAGCGTACGCTATTAACGCCCGCAACCTGTTTGACGAGAACTACGGCCTCGCCAGTACGCAACAACGCAAGAACAAGGACATCCCCGAGGGTGGATCCAAGGGTGTTATTCTGCTAGATGCCAAGTCCCAGGACAATGCGCGTGAAGCTTTCGAGAAGTACATTGATGCCATTCTCGATCTTCTCCTTCCTGCTCAGACGCCCGGCATAAAGAACCCGATTGTTGATCTGTACGGCAAGGAGGAGATTCTCTTCATGGGCCCTGATGAGAACACTGCCGATCTTGTTGACTGGGCTACTGAGCATGCTCGCATTCGTGGCGCCCCCTGGTGGAAGTCATTCTTCACTGGCAAGTCCCCTCGTTTGGGTGGTATTCCCCATGACCGTTACGGCATGACCACCCTGTCTGTCCGTGAGTACGTCAAGGGTATTTACCGCAAACTGGAGCTGGACCCTTCTACCGTACGGAAGATGCAGACCGGTGGCCCCGATGGCGACCTTGGCAGCAACGAAATTCTTTTGGGCAACGAAAAATACACCTCTATAGTCGATGGCTCTGGTGTTTTGGCTGATCCCAATGGCCTTGACTCGGAAGAGCTTCTCAGCCTGGCCAAGCGCCGTGTCATGATTAGCGAATATGATATGAGCAAGCTGTCCAAGGATGGTTACCGCGTTCTGTGTGATGACACCAACATTACTCTGCCTAACGGCGAAGTAGTTGCCAACGGTACTGCTTTCCGTAACACCTACCATCTGCGCCAGACTGGCTTCACGGATATGTTTGTGCCTTGCGGTGGCCGACCTGAGTCAATTGATTTGTTGTCAGTGAACAAGCTGATCAAGGACGGCCGGTCTGTGGTTCCTTATATTGTTGAGGGCGCCAACCTGTTCATCTCTCAGGATGCCAAGTTGCGCCTAGAGGAATCTGGCTGCATTCTTTTCAAGGATGCCAGCACGAACAAGGGCGGTGTCACCTCGTCGTCGATGGAGGTTTTGGCTGCCCTGTCTTTCGATGATGAGAGCTTCATCCAGCACATGTGCGTGGATGCCCAGACTGGCGAAGCACCCGACTTCTACAAGGAGTATGTCAAGGAAGTTCAGGCCAAGATTTGCGAAAACGCCAGACTCGAGTTTGAGGCGCTGTGGCGCGAACATGACCAGACTGGCATTGCCCGCAGTATTCTGTCCGACAAGCTGTCAGTCGCCATCACCACATTGGATCAGCAGCTGCAGCACTCGGACCTGTGGGAGGATGAAAAGACGCGTCGCGGTATCCTTTCCCATGCTCTACCGAAGCTTCTTCTTGACAAGATCGGCCTTGACACTATTATTGAGCGCGTTCCGGATAACTATGTCCGGGCTATCTTTGGTAGTTACTTGGCCAGTCGCTTTGTGTACCAGTACGGCAGTTCGCCTGGCCAGTTTGCATTCTTTGACTTGTGAGTTTCTACCCCTGATATTAGTTCGAAAAGTATTTACTTTATTCTTCCTGCTAACCAACATATTTCTACAGCATGAAACAGCAGACTGCTCAGTTCTAAGCCGAAGGGTTAGGGTGCGAGGGCCTAGTTAGGGTTATTAGTGCATGTGGCACTGTCTTTTGTTTTGCATGTTTTGCCACTGTTTTTCTCATGGGATAAGATAGATTTTGTTCTGATGTTTTGAGCGTTTTCTTTGTCTTCATGTTGCTGTCCTTACATTAGTTGTTTTTCACATTGCAGTTGTCGATTTGCTTTTTTTTCTTTCTTGCTAGACTGAACATTAATCACAGGTGAATACGAGCCTTTTTGAGCATATTTGCTACATAGAAGTTGCAAACTCCCAGCAAGAATTACGAGTTGAGGATAGTGATAAGGCTGGATCACATATATCGCAGAGATCTGGTACTGGGCAGACTTGTGTGTCTAGAATCCGTTGCAGTTGACTACACACAGACTCAAAGCCAAGGTGAAACCGGACGAGGAAGGTGAACAAAGAAGGCCTGGTATGAAGATGCTATGCTGGCTTGGTCGAAGAGGATGCCATGTGCTTACATGGTTCCCCTGAAAACACCACTCCGGGTATTTTATTGAGTACTGAGTGACTTTGGACTCGACCAGTAGGGAAGTCAAATATTGGTCGATACTCATAGGAAAAGTACCTAGGCCAGGGTGGGGCCTAGCGTACTCGCTACTTAGAGGCTGATCAGGCTTAGCTTAGCTCAGGGCGATGGCCTCTTAATCCTTGTCTTGAGAGACCAGCCAGCCTCTCTCACTGCAGGCTTGGAAGCTACTACGTGGTAGATAGATTTAGTTCTGCAGTTTCATAGTTTCCATGTCGACGTCGATTTACGTTCTATAAGGCGTCGTTTGATCTCAGTGATTCCAGTAGACGAAAAATATATTCAAATCAAATCAATTTACGTTTTATAGTTTTTGCTGTCTGTTCGCTTGCGTCTAAGCATCGAGCAAGTGCGACAAAATGACTTAAGAATGGCTGGAAGAAAGGCTGGCAGATCGAGCGCCTAGGGCTGGCTACCTACCTGGCGAAGATAAGATTTTGACTCTGGGGGGGAGGGGGGGGGATTCCTGCCAGCACCAAGCCAGACAAGGCGGAAGAAGACTGGCGGCGGTCTTGCCACCCACTGTACTGTACAAATGCTTAGTGTGGCAAGTACCGCAAGTACCGAGTAATTTTTTTTTACATCAGTTTTTGGCGCCATTACGTCAATGGGCTGTCTCAGTTTGTGGCCCGTAGTTCGTGTCGTGGGCTACGTACAGACTGACTCTAGATATCCGTTGGTACATGGCAACTGCCTACTTCTACTTTCTTTGGCATAGTCCATGGAATATAGCCCGTGATCCTTCGACTTAGTCTGCTGTTTCCTTTTTTTTTTTTTTTCCTTGTTCAGGCTGTAGGATCACCAGCCAGCCCCTAAAATGTTGTCTGCTGCCATCCTGCCATCTTTTTTATGTACATCCGTAGACACATTCTTTTTCTTTTCTCTTTCGGATATACCATAGTGTAAGGAAAGAGAGGCAAAAGTGGACTTGGATCTTGTTTATTTATTTATTTACCAGGTGGCTGACAAGTACAGAGCTTCTTTTCTCTAGTTTTCTCCTCCCGCCCGAATCTTTGCGCTCTTTCCCGCTTTCTTTCTTTAGGTCTGCAAGTGAGAGCAATTGCAACAGGAAACCCACTTCACACGTTCCCTCTTTCCATCTTGCGCCCGGGGTTTTTTTCTTTCATTTTTTTTTTTTAATTTTTTCTTTCTTTTCTTTTCTTTCCTCTCTTCTTTCCGTCTTGTATTGTTCCCCTCGTTTTCTTTTCCTCCATTATTTTCTTTTCTGATATCTGTTACTCTTGTTTTTCTTCTTTGCCCAAACTGCCGCTTTATTGCACGAGACAGCCCCGCCAATTGTCGTTGTCCGGCTCTTTATTTATTTTATTTTCTTACTTTTCGAGGCTTGCGTCTGCCCCTCCCGCACAACATTATTTATCTCCTTTACTTCTTTTTTTTTATATACTTGTTGCCCTGGAGGCTCAACCAGAATCAACGATAGCTGCAGTAAAGAAAATTCGCATTGAGACAACGTTGAACGACTCCTCCC
>MKGM01000088.1:0-11562 GCA_002018265.1 Ceratocystis harringtonii | reverse complement strand
CCCCCATTATCTATCGAGCATCACCTAGATTGTGGCATCTTAGTGAGTACCCCCTGCCCCAGTCCATGCAGTCTACCTAGACTATGTAATTCCAGGCCAGCGCCACTCGGAAAAGCGAAGCGAGCATATTGCACATCAAAACAAAAGTCTGTATTGCATCGCAGTACGCCTCCTTATTACTATTGGCGATCATTTCCACCCCTCCCACTCTTAGCTCTTTCTGTTCTCCATCCCGGCCCGCTATCCCTTGCTGTTGTTTTGTTTTGTCGTCGGTGCGTGCATGCATTATTCCATCCGAGCTGGTCAAGCAGCAGAAAGGAAGAAAAAAAGAGGTCGAGATCAACGCTTTGGTCGCCAGGTGCACTAAAAGCTTCTGAAGCAAAGGGAAGGAGGAACTGTAACTAACCTCTGCGATTTCGCGCTCTAGTTTTCCACCAACTTCCTATCTTTGATATCGTCACATTATCGCGACTGCCAATTGCCGTATACACCGGCGCACACACATACAAAGAAAATATCAGCGATACTGCGCAACCCATTTCTTGTCGCCTGGAATTTTGTTTATTGATACCTGCATGTCCTCAGCACTTTGACCTCGATCCAAAAATTATACGATCTTCGCAAGTCACCAGCAACCTCGTCCTTGTTTGCCATCTCGATCTCTCTCTCTCTCTCTCCCTCCCTGCTTTCCTTCTCCTTCTCCTTTGCTGGGTTATATTTTTTTCCCCTAAACATCGACAAATTACTGCTCAGCTCTTTGCGACCTCTGTCCTCTTCACTGGAGATCGGCGTGTGAACCCCCTCATACACATAATCGCTACTGTATCTCCTGCGTTTGTAACTTTCAAGTCCTGCTGAGATGTTGCAAGCACATGGAAATGCTGGTCAAGCTGGTACGTATCGTATAGTAGCATAGTGCTTGCTCTAAATACTCCAAAGCAACAGACAGGTCAACGACAGTAAGACATGTTTTGCTGCTGCTGCTCTGCTCCCCTCCCCCTCTTCTCCTGTCCCCTACTTTCTCCTTGCTTTGCATGTAACCTCACTTTTTTATACCCTTATTCCTATCCCTATACTGTCCAACCCAGCTTAGCGCAGGCTCAGCGCAGGCTCAGCGCAGTCATTCCCTGTTCCTGCTGCTTGTCCTGATACTTTGCGTTTCCTTGTACGTACGCTTCGCAAGCGAGAGAGGTAGTACCTTCTGAATTGCTGCTGCGCTGTATACGTCTGTCCGTGTCTGCCTTTTTCATTCTTGTTCTAATTTGGCCTGACTGACTGGGTGCACTGGACTCAAATGATTTCATCCCGGTTGCAATTAAGCCCAGCCAGCTAGTCCGTTGTGGGAGTCCACTGCCTATCCCTCTTGACGATAATTGGCCTCCCTGTTATAGTTGTCTCTTGTTGCACAGCACCTACACAAAAAAAAGCAACAGCCAACAGCCCACTTCAGTACAGCCTGCGGTATTGTGTATTTGCTCGCTCATTGATTATCGCAGTCAAAATTGCTTAATCACCGTCTTATTCAAACCAAGACGAGTTAGCATTTTCTTCTTTTCCCCAGCTGGATTGTTCTGTGGTGCTGCACAACGTGTGGTAGTTTTGTACTTCAGCTATCACAAGACCTCCCCTCCTGTACGGTGCTGTTGTACCTGGTAGTAAGTACTATAGTACGTACTACTGATGATGAGAACTTTTGCCCTGCTACTGTCCTCCCACCCTGTCATTTCCATGATTTGTCGTTTACCCGTTCTCTTTTGTTTCTCCCACGCGCCTTTGAACTTCCTTGTTTCTACCTCATTCCATTGAAGAAACCACAGGCTTCTTTTTTTTTTTTTTTCCCTCTCTATCTTCTTTTTTTGCGCCCAAGAATTCTCTCGACGTGATTTCGCAATATTGGAAAATACGGTGCCAAATAATTGACAGCTGTGCTGGATTCATACTACCATTTCGTCATTGTTTTTTTCCCAATCGTTTTATTATTATCTTTATTTTCATTTGTACTTTGCCCTTCAATCGCCATCTTCATTTCTTCTACCCAGCACTTGTCCAATTCACGACAGTTATCCAAAGAAAAAAGACGCATTCTGACCAAGAACAGAAAACTACCTCGGTGGCGGTAATCAGCCAACAGTATCCCTAGTTCAACAACAGCAACCCAATCGTCCTACTCGCCTTAGACCACAAAGCCTTCAGGCTCCGTCCCAAAACCAGAACCGCCGCGATCCACGAATTTCTTGGTCCAACGGAACAACAGCCGCAAGTGCTGTCGACCTTCAACAATTTGCCGACGATCTCACCAGCTCCATTTCTTTCGACGGAACGTCATCGAACAACCCTTCTAGCACAAGCGAGACTAAGGATAGCCGTGGCCGGACCATGGAGCAAGAAGATGCTTTGGCCATTGCTCAGAATGGCGGAACTGTCGAGTATAGCGACGATGAAGCACATGATGGCGCTGACCAGGACCTCGACGATGATTTAATGGATCGCATTTCCAGCTCTCCTTCAATTGAAGATGGTTTGTCACACCCGCCAAAATACCCCCTATCGCCCATCCGAAAAGGGCAAACTATCCATCGCGGGCAGAGCCTTGGATGTCTGAGCGACCAGCTTCGGAAGACGCCTCTGTATCCTGGCTTTGCTCGCAGTGTTTCCCCTTATCCAGCTAGAATAGCAAGGTCTATTTCTTCTGAAAACCCGAGTAGTATTCCCGACGCTTCTGCTGCAAGTTGCAGTGTTCCGCAAAGACCACACTCGCCTTTATATTCAAGTTCAACAAGCGTTGATTTCTTGTCGCAAAGAAATCTTCTTTCCACTAGCATGACTGGCATATCGACCGTTCCCAGAACTCAAAATGATAGAATCTCATTTATCGACAAAGACAAACCTAGTACATTGTCATGCACCGGGGCATCGTCCAGCATTTTTCCAACGGAGAACTTTGAAACAAGTACTAGTAACTACGCCACATCTCGTCCGATACTGCACAGCAATCTACAACTCTCTGTACACCCATCAGACTTTTGCTCAATTGATTTTCAAGCTGGGTTTTAGGGAAATTCCAGCTCTACGTACCAAATTGATGATGATGCAACAGATGACGCTTCGCTTCACACGAGAAATCCTCGCGATGTCATTCCGACACGCCATTATCGGACTATTATGCACGGTTCTTTCATAAAAGACGTAGGCCCAACAGTCTCCGTTGACGTCAGTCGACAACCCGGACTCAGAACAGCTAACATGCTGGGCAACGATGCCTACAACAGTCACGAGGAATCATGCTACTTCTCGGACGCAAGTGCGCATCCGCTTTTCTTGATACTGGAAGAAGAGGAAGAAGAAGAAACCTTTTTTGGCGACTTGAATGAACATAAAAGTCCCTCGCGTCATAGCAAGGACAACATGCTTAGCGTTGTGGAAATTCTTGATAACGATTCCTACACAACGACGAACGTTTGGGACATTGACAACTTACACTACAATTCAGAGGACATCGATTTCGATTTCGTTTACGCTTTGCACACTTTTGTCGCAACCGTGGAAGGCCAAGCCAACGCCGTAAAGGGTGAACCGATGATGCTTTTGGATGATAGCAATAGTTATTGGTGGCTTGTGCGTGTTGTAAAGGACAGCACTATTGGTAAGATGTCGAAACTAAGGACACCAAAATTATGCTGTTTATCATATACTGACGGCATCAATAGGCTATCTTCCCGCCGAGCACATTGAGACGCCAACAGAACGCTTAGCACGTTTGAACAAGCACCGGAACTTAGATGTACGGCGTCCAATCCACTTGATTTTTATCTCCCCATAACTAGGTGTTATTTTAACACTAACATATATACTCTTAGCTTTCCGCTCCTATGCTTGGCGACCAGCCAGAGCCTACTCGCAGCAAGCCTAGTCTCAGAGCAGGAATCTTAAGACGTCGAAAGAGCGTCGCATTTGCTGCCCCCACATATGTCGACTACGAGAAGGAATACTCAGACGAATCTGATCCTGAGGATGAAGCTGAAGCTTTGTTCGCTCAGCAGCGTGCCGAAGCCAAGAAGCAACGTGAAGAGAAGGAGGCTAGCGACGACGCTGCCGCTGCTAAATCCGAGGAAGCTGCCGTGGAAGACGAAACAGCGAAGGTGAAGCCATTGATAACGACAAAAAAGGAAGCCCCTGCTACCACCGATCCTTTAGACATCGTTTCTTCTGAAAGCGAAAGCGAGGAAGATGCCGACCTTGCCGACCTAGCGAAAAGCGAGAAGGATGACGGCATCAGCAGGTCAAGGAACGGAACTGTGCGGAATACGGATTCATTCTTCAAGGATGATAGCGTCGAGACCAAGAAGATCACCCTTACACCCAATCTTCTCAGAGACGACAACTCTTCACGAGAATCCACTGAATCTGGCAGCACTAGACAAGGATTCAGCCTGGATAAGCTTGAAAAAGACTCTCCGACGGACAAAAAGGAGGACAAGAAAAAGAAAGATAAGAAGGAAAAGGATAAAAAGCCTGGCGGACTCCGTGGGTTCTTCTCGCGTAAGGACAAGAAGAAGTCTGTGGATGAAGACAATGAGTCCCTCGGAAAGCGGTCGATGGACACAATTGATTCACGCGAACGTGAGGGTGCGGACGGAGAAAATAACTCTCCAACACCGGAGGGCCGCACTACTCCTCAGCGCACATTGAGCGGCAACAAGCTTCACAAACAGCAGACCAGGGATGACATGAACAGTGTTGGTACTGGTGCCCCTAAATACGTTGCTGAAGCACCTCGTAACGACGTTTCTAATGTGCCTCCAGCCTCGATGCGCATTGTGGAGACCGAACAACAACAGCAACAGGTCGCACAAAAGGCACAAAGAATCAACAACCGGGCCTCAATGGTGCTGCAAACTGACCGAAGCGGCCCCATGGGCATCCTTCCTGCTAATCTGGCCTCCATCAGTGAATCGCCCGTTTCTTTGAACACGTCCGACAGCCAGTTGGAAAAGGAAGGTGGCCTAGGCATTATAAGAGAAGAACAAGTTGCTTCACAGAAGCCAGAGCCTTCTACGCAAACATCACCAACCGACAGAGCTGTATCGCCGCCATCTCTTGAGGCGTCCGACAAGCAAACACCTATCATGCCTGTATCTCCTGTAGATGAGTCACCTCCCACACCAACTGGACCGCCTGCGTTGGTTGCAGACTCATCTAGCCAAGACGACCAGTCGATATCCCCCTCATCATCTCCGGATCTCATGGGCACTGACGAAAGTGGAAGCACACGCCAAACTACCCAGGGATCAGCAGCGTCAGACTCTAGATTTAGCGCAGCATCGAATGTAAGCTCATGGAACGACATCAACCTCCGGTCATTCTTTGAAACGAGCTCGGACGTCCGGGACATGCTGGTGGTTGTGTATGACAAGTCGGAGGTAGTTCCGGCGGGTCCGGAACATCCGATTGCTGGTCCTCTCTTCCGAGAACAGAATGCAAAGTTGGCTGAGATAACCACGCAATTGGACCACATGCTGGGCGATTGGCTGGCTCGCAAACAGCGCTTAAGAGGAAGCATATAGACCGATACCCATACCCGTCATTCCTCTGTGCTTATTTGTCCTTTCCTGTGTGTTTCCCGCACAGTCAATGTTGACTAGCCTAGCTGGCTGTCTTTCAACTCAACAGCCACTATCATTTTTGCATGAGGCGCTTACGAGTTTGTATGCACAAGCCATCGACTCTACAGGACAGCAGTGATGGTGTTTATTTGTTGTCTTTGCTCACTTTTTTTTGTTTTGATTTTCCGTTTGGCGTGGAATTACTTGGGTCGGTGTCCGTCTTTTGTCCTTTTATTCGTTGATATCTGAGCCATGTGTCAATGAACAACGCTCAAGTCGTTTTTTATCTTCTTTCTTCCCTGCCTTTTGTTAAGCAAGTGTTTTCTTTTCTCCTTTTCCATTCTCGTCTCTCTTTGAGTTCTCTTTATTATCTCCTGGCTATCTTGTTCAAACTGATGCCATTGCTACTTGCATCCCATGGTCTCCTACTTTCTTCCTCCTTGAAATCGTCTCCATACCTGGTTTTCTTACCCCTCTCTTCTCTCTACCATGACCTGCTGTTACTTTTTGCTTGTCTTTTAGAGGGCGGCAGTGTCTCTTGCTTTCCCTAGTGCCCATGAGAACGGACTGTGCTTCGGGCTATCTTGCGTGGGGGTATATTTTAACTGCAGTGTATGAGGATATCCTATTGCTTTTTTATTTTTTCTTTTCTTTTGTTCTGCTCATGTGAGGAGGGCTGGCGTTCTCTTTTCTTATTCTCCTCTTTTATATTATCATTCTATCGTAACTTTATTCGCTCTGTTGGCTTTCAGTAGCCTAGCTTTTTTCGTTTCGTACATCCAATATAAAGGGATTATTCCATGTGGTTTCCTCCGTGCTGTGGGCTGCATCTGTTAGTTTTGTCAAATGAAAGCAATAGAGGAGATGCGCATATTTGTCTAGTCGTGATGTATATATATATAGTCCATTGGTCGACCCTCCTCGGCGTCGCCACGGCGCGTGGAGGAGAGGATATCTGACGAGTAGGTGAAGCATTTTTATAGTTTTGTCCATGATAGAGCAGCATCATTGGCTATCTCAAGCGGTTTGAGCGACTGCCTTTGCCTGGGGGAGGACTCGATATACCTATCGTCAAAAGGCTTTTCCCAGGAGTAGCTTAAATTAAAGGACCGAGTGTTGCAGAGCATCAGATCAGCAGGTTGAGTGAACGGACCCCAAAGAAGAGACGACGGTCTATTCTTGGTCCCGACTGGCTGGGATGCTACGAACAGGACAATTGTCTCGATGGTTGTCGTACTGCACTGGTTGTCACTACTACTACTACGGTTCTGTCTGTCAACAAGTAGGGATACGTGTGGAAGAGACACATGCAGTACATTATCAGCTTCCTTGTCATATGTGCCTTCACCTATCATATCAGTAAGGCTCATCTCGGATAGGCCTTGCTTGATACAACAAAACGCTCTTCGCGTGTAAAACAGAAAGAAAGAAAGAAAAGAAAAAAGAAAAAAGACAAAAAAAAGAACAACCTGTTTCATGATGACTAGGGAGCAAGGCAGGGAAGAGAGAGAGCCTAGTGACAGCTCAGCTAAGGAATAATCTGGGGAAATGGGAGAGAAGCATGACAGTCAACAACAACATTCAAGAGCCCCGGCGTCTTCCCAGTGATCGGGGTTTTATTCAAAGTATATGTGCACGTCCTATGGTGTGCTACAGCTAAAGTCTAATTATATATTGCCAAAATGCTCTAGAATTAGCACATTCCTGATTGCAACTTCGGCTGTCGTTTGAATTGACCCCCATAGTCATAGGCCAAGGTGTCTCCATGTTATTTACTGGAGGCCGTAGATGACAGAGAGCATGTCAATCTCATCGCCATGTTGGCCAGCAAAGCCAATAATCTGGAAACCCGAGGGAGCGCTGTAGGTGACGCAGGAATCAGTGGTCTTGCCAATCTCCAAAACTCGGCTCTTGGTAGTAGTGGCCTTGATGTAGAAGAGACGAGTGGTGCCTTCGCGCATGCCCTGGCAGAGCTCGGCGGTAGCCCAGAACTCGTCGACTTCCAGGTTCAGGTCCTTCCAGTCACCGCCACTGCCACCGTGCTCGAGCTTAGTGCCGTCGTTGAGGGTCACGGACACTCTGTCAAGACGGTTGCCGCCGGCGAAGCCCAGAGTAGCAACCTTGGGGCGGTTGGTCAGAGCAGCCACGGCAGGGGCGTCGTTGAACCAAACTCTGCCATGAGGAGCACCGTAGAAGTCAGACTGGCGCAGGGTTTCGCTCTGGCTCCAGGTCAGGCTGACATGGACGGGGTCGCGGTCACTCAGCACGGCGCCGCTGGCCTGGAGGAACTTCTTGCCGACGTATTCAACAGTGGTGGCATCGAGAGTAACCACATCCGAGCCGCGCGAGATAACCTTGTCACCAAGCTCGCACAGGAGGGTGTCGGAAGGGTTGCTGCAGGTGATATCGGCAGCAGCATTGCCGTTGCGCACAATCGTGAACCAGGCGTCAGTCATGGCATTGCCCTCAGTAAGAACCTTGAGGTTGTCGGCGTTACGGCTGAAGATGGAGTTGGTGTCGCCGAAGATCATGACAGCGTTGCCGCCGGACCAGTACTTGACGTACTCGGACAGCTGCTGCAGGTTGGCATTGCGGGCAGCGACATCGTCGCCCCGCATTCCAGCGTCGGTCTGAAGATTGTACATGTCGATGTAGACACCCTCGGCCACGCGCGTGCGCATGAAGGTGAAGCCCTTGGGGGTGTCGCAGTCGCCACCCTCGGCGTTGGAGCACTTGTCCCACTTGACACGGCGGAAGTCAATAAAGGACAGGTTGGAAAGGGTGTTGAGACCATCGCCCTTACCAGCACCACCCGAGGTAGTAGTGCGGTGGGTGTGTCTGTCGGTCTCATAGATGGCGTCATGGTTGTCGAAGTCCTAGTGAAAGCAAGTCAGCAGTTGGTTCATTGCTAGAGAGAGAGAAAAGACATGTAGAAACTTACCGACTGGATGTTGATGACGTCGTAGTTGAGTTCAGTGAAGTATGTGCCAATGCTCTTAGCGTTGGTGACCTTGTTGTCTAAAACATTGCCAGCCACGTTCATGGTGAGAACATTGAGTGTTCCCGAAGCGGCCTGGACCAAAGAAGGGGCGCTGAGAGCGGCAATAACGGCGATGGTGTCGTACTTCATGGTTGCGGTTGAAGGGTAAAAACGGGGTTGTGTATATACGAAAGTAAAAGTTATAAGATACGAACAGAAGTAGAGACGGGCTGATAACCAGTATCAAATATGCACAGAGGGTGGGGTTTGAAACTAAGAATGAGTAAATGGACAGTAAAGAATGGATAATGGTATGCAGAGGGGAGAGAAATGAATGTACTCTATCAAAGAAGGTGGAATGGGGAAGATATGCAAATGGTGATGATGATGTTGGTGGTGGTGGGGAAAGAGGTCTTGTTCTTCATCTCGAGGCGGGGGAACATGTCGACCTTATACATTTCGCATGTTGAGTTGCTCAGGCAAAGTGATGGAGCTGTATTGCGTAGATTTCCACTTACAGGCTACGGCGCCCTCTCCTGCCATGCGTCCCCTATGCCACAATAGTCCAAGCTCTCTCTCTCTCTCTCCCGGCCCTCGCCCCCTGTCATTATGATACATTCTTCTCCTCTTATAATGCTTCTTTCATGTCTGGCCCCATGTCCCATGTTGTTATTGTTGTTCCTGTTGCTGTTATATTTATCCTCTTCCTAATCTATCTCTCCCATGGCCCATGCCGAGAGAGTGTCTCTTGTTTTAACTCCGCAAAAAGCCACAAAGCTAAAGCACCGGTCTTTTCTTTTTCCCTTGAAAACTCTATCTCAACGGTGATTCTGGCGGTTCTGGGTAGTACAAAGCCATCGCCCAGTAACGCACCAAGTGCCCAGCGTCGATTACAGTGTTATTAGGCCAGACACTCACCTACAAATATCTAGACAAATCTACATCGTGGGGCCCGCGCTATCAGTTGTGGAAGAAAAACAGGCAAGGAGGGTACGAAAAGTTAAAGTAAGGGACTGCCAGACCAAGCCAACAGGAGTCCGGGGAAACAGCAAGGCAACTTTGGATTAGCTCTTTGACCTCGTAACTTGGGCCATCATCTTAACAATCAGCCCTGTTCACTCCTCCCGGTCAAGGAAGACGGAATTTTTGATTTCCAAGCAAGTCCTATGCAGGCCATGCATCATGCATTGGGCAACCTCGTGAGAGATCGGCTGTGTAATTGCAATAAACTAGCCACAACCACCAGATTGAGGCTGCGTTTCGCCACGGGTTAGGATAGTTCCATTATTCGAGTTGCTATTTCTGTCTTCTCACCAGCATCAAGGTCGCAGTCTCCTCTAAGGGCTTGGGCAAACTGAGAACACACTAGAAGGAGGGTGGCTGATGTCTGAGCACTTGATCTTGACGAAGAATACGCAGTCGCCGACTAGCAGCGTCCGGGGTTTACCGCAGATCTGCGGTCGTTAAGCGCGCCAGGCTAGAAGGGGCGAGTTTTAGGTTATTCTTTTATTGTTGTACGCTTGATGCGGTCTGCGCTAGATGCCCCAAGTCTTTCTCAATGATCGCCAGTTAAGTCTCATCAGCAGCTATTGATACAGCCCACCACCCACCCCCTGTGCCTGTGGGTGGTTTCATCAAGAATGGCAAATAACCGCATCAACCACTTACCTTTCTGCGGAAATTAGTGTCAGTAAACTCTATCGAGCCGGTCTCCGAAGAAAAGACGATACATGTTCTTCATGTCTAGCTATCGTAACCAGGGTATACCTAGGACGGTCGTCTTGATGCTTTGGCAGCAACTCAGGATAGTAGATAGAAACGCAGTCCTGTTTGTCACGGTAACTACGTCTAGAATCAGGATACAAAACAACCCAATATAGTGAGGGCTAAGCGTAGGAGAACTCGAAGCCATTGCGTGGTCTGGAAACGTCTTTGAATGGGCACAGTGCATTAGCTGTTTCATGAGAATAACGCCTGCTGCGTGGCGCTCAATTCCTCTATACTAGTGCTTGCATCATCTGTGGCTAATAACCCACATAAGGAGCCAAATCACGGAGCCCCAGAGGGCATGTACATGAGGCACGGCCCGAGTCAGGGCATAAGAGAGGCAAATGGCATGGATGAAACATGAGCGATCATTGGGGATAAGCTTATGCATTGGAATCTGTTACAACACCATCTTTCCACAATGTGACACAAGATGCACCTATAGCAAAGCATTGCTCTCATATACAATGCTTATAGCCTCACTGACCCATGGAATAGAGATACCCGTACTACCAACACGGACATCAAGGGCCTTTCCAACGTCTGGTTGGTTTTTTTTTAGAGGGAGTGCCAGTCTCCACGCGCTGCTTCAAAACACGCCGAGGCTCGTTCCCAGGAGGGCTTTCTTGTAGGCCTGCCATGATTTCAAGCATCGCCGCACTGACCCTCTCCCCTTTACAGCGACAGCTTCACTGCGGCCCATGAATGCGAAGCCAGGAGGGTAGAAATCTAGGCCCGGATGCGAATCAATCAGCATATCATAGCGCGTCTATACTCGGTGCTGTATGCCACGTTCGATGGCAGAGCTCGACATTTGGCTTCTTCTGGGCGTAGGCAAAGATAGAGACAAAGCTTTGGAGGTTCCCTATCGTCGGTGTAGAGCAGAGTGGTGACTGGCCGGCTTAAGCATGGCCACAGGAACCTGGGCCTGAGATTGGATGCGGAACCAACCATCCAGGCCAAATGACGCTGGGTGTTACTAGTCCAAATTAACACTCCGCACAGTCGATTGAATATAGCCACAGGAGGCGCAAGGATAACTTTATAAAGTAGGATTTTGATTTGATTTGATTTGAATATATTTTACGTCTACTGGAATCACTAAGATCAAACGACGCCGGATTGGTTACCGGACAGAATTCACCCTCCGCAAGGCTGACCACCGGTTTCAGGCGCGAGAAGCACGTATGCTCCCAAGCAAGCTTGTGACTC
>MKGM01000087.1:56740-79586 GCA_002018265.1 Ceratocystis harringtonii | reverse complement strand
GGGGGGGGGTTCCTAATGCGGCATAAGAACCACAACATTATCACGTTGTTTTGTTTGCCAGCAGCAGAGCCCTTCATTTCCCCAGCTCCTTCGTTATTTCACACGCCAACAGCGTCGTGGCGGCACATCGCAAGTAACCCGCCCAAAACCACGCGGAATAAAATGAAGAATAAAAGGCCTGGGCTCCATATGCAGGGAGCCTTTTGGGGGGGGGGGGCTATAACAGATAGTCTTATTTCTTGTTTGCATCTATAATCTACAACGATGTTGGCAAGGTCACGTACAATACGCTGCAATTTGCTTGTTGTCATTATCAAGTTTTTGCCCAACTGAACATGGCCATAACAACCCAGCTAAAGCTATGGCTTTAATCCCATTTCCCAACTGGTGTGTGTGCTCCACGATCAGGATTCGGAAAAGGACTATTATAGCAGTGCTGAAGTATGCTGTCCGTTCCTGGACTTCGCTAACAAAAGAACATTAACAAGAAGGGCAGGGCAAAGAGAAAAGCCCGAGGCAAAGATAGAAAAGGAAGAAAAGGAGCTAGATTGGCCCTAATCCTTCCTGGCAATCACGAAAATGAATAGCAGCTAGTACGGATGAACAGACGTGCGGAGGATAAGGAAGAAGAATAAGAAAAGAAAATAGAAACCAAAAGGAGAAGGACGCGGAAATGGGCCAGCTTGCAGTGCATACGCACACGTACTATTATGCAGAGAAGGAAGCCCACCGCCGCCCGGAATACTGCAGCGTAGGAATTAGCAGGGTACGTACATGTATCTAGAAAGCCCCAACAACCCTTTGTTCCTAGCTAAAAGAAACCTCTACATAGGTAGAGGAGATAGAAGATTCCACAATAAAGAAAACGGTGGGTGGTAGGTAGGTGGCTATGGGCCAAGCAGGACCCCAAGCAACATTTTTTTTGAAGGAGATACGCACGCAGCAGCAGCAAAATGCACCAAGAGAGACTCTGTAAAGAGTAAAGAGTAGAGGTCCTGGCATATGCAGGTGTCTGTAGTCTGTCCTAAGGTGTCTGTCTGTCTCCAAACTTCGTCTCCTGCTGAAGTCCAAGGACCCAGCAGGGCCCCGCCTCTGGTCTTCTCCTGTGTTCCTACCATCGTCTGCCAATCGAATAGATGATCATCTTATTGATTGTGGAGAAGCATGAGAACGGTGTACCGCTCCGAGTTTTACCTGTGGTTTTCGTGCGTGGACTTGACCAAAAGCCACATCCAAGACAGCCAAGTTGACAGTAACGCAGTGAATACAGAGCACAGACTCCTCCTGCCTTGAAAGGACAGCACATCAATTTATTTCCTAGGCCCAAAGTTACTGAGGATATGCATATGGCTCTGTCGACAGCATGGGTGCAAGTCTAGAAGTGCCGATTCCTTGTCCTCAGCTGGACGTACAATTCACGTTCATGTGTTGGTATTTTCGCTCACCGTGGACAATGCTCTGTATACACATGTGCGCCGTCTTTGGTCGTGGCCCCGTTTCGTTTTGAACCGGGCAAAGATACTATGACTATAGACAGGGGTCCAGCCGTATATCTCACCTTTTTCGGCCGGGTTTGGCTCTACTAGCATCGTTGTCTGTGCAGCCCCACGTTCAACGCTGTTTCAATTCACGACCCAATGGCTGTGTTGTATGTTTTGGTCCATGCAATTGACTTGCATTGTCAGTTCTCATGCCAACCTGGACGACTGGCGACCTGAGCTTTCTCAGAAGCTGTGCGAGAAAGAGGAGACAAAGGACAGAAAAAGAAGGGGAGGAAGAAGAGAAATGAACGACGAGCACGAAAAAGCTCGGCTTCGAGAAAAGAGAAGGAAAAAGAAGGCGGTTCCACATCGCAAGAGGGACGTCGGCGTATACATCCAGCAGCGAGAGACGGATGGGAGGCATTTGGGGAAACGGGGAAGGGATCCCCATTGTATTGCTCGGAGTAGACGCATATGGCCCAGAAGGAGGATGGGAGCAAAAAAAAGAAAAAAAACGCACCGCAGCTGCTTGGCTTGCGATGACGAAACGTCAGTCAACTGAGGCAAATGCCCTGCATTGTCACGCACAATAAATTACTGCTGTTTGGCTATTTTACTGGCGACGACACAAGACGAGCCTAGCACAAAGAGCGTATGGATGGACGTATCACCCCTTCATTTCACAACTAACGCAATGTATAACTCGGTATCTTGCGTAAAATGAAGCGCGCAAGATTGCATAGATACGCTACGGAGAATAAGCTACGACGACGCAAACACTACATTATCTCTCTTGTTTTATTCAGGATTGCCGCTCTTTCTCTTAGTCCGCGTCTTTGCTCGCTGGCTGCCTGGCTCTAGGCCAGCCTGCTTATATCTTCCTGTTTCTGAAATACCAAAGGATCAGATCAACAAGAGTTCCGAGTTTGACCATACTAGCCCACGCTGATAAGCCGGGATGCTGCTAATTAGAGACACCGACAACAAAATTAGGAGCACAAGTAAACAAATACAGACATGAATATAAACAAACGAGAGAGATGGCCTGTGTCTTTTCTTTCCTGGCGTATTGCTGCACAGATGCGAACACATTCACTGCATAACGTTCTAGCCGTCTTGACCTGTCGGTGCGGAAGCTATATTTAAGGGGCGAGTTCTGAAGACTTGAGGGGATGCCTGTTGTACAGGCGTGTGCTGTCGTTAAGTCCGTCACCCACCCGCCCGCCCGCCCGCCCCCCACACACACATCGTTGATGCTATTCACTTACATTAGAATGCAAGTATGTAAGCCACACCTACCAAGAACAGCGCAGTCAGTAGCGTTGAGAAGAAATAAGTAGAATCCGCGCGCATCAATATTCGCTCACTCTGACATGCAACAGACTGTGATGTGCAGTTGTAGTTGCTCTGGATGGGATTGGGCGTCTTACATAGACGCACTGGTGTTTTATGAAATCGTCTGTATAGATGGATACATGCACAATTTGTTGTACTGCATGGGAAGACAAAAGGAAATCAGGAATAAGCAGTTGATGGGATGGGTAATGCGCGTAAATCGCTCGTCTTTCCTCTTCTCTTTTTATTTTTTTAATTTTTCTTCCGTGTCCATCATTCATCTTTGTGCTTTGTTTTCTCACTTTATTGTCAATCGTAGGTAAAGTTAAGGTAAAGTTATACAGGGGATACATGTTTAAAAACAAAAGGTTTTGAAATGAGCGTTATTCTTCTCGTCTTTGTGCATTGATGTTTAGGGCTTGCCAGAGCAAACAACTAGATAGGAGGCGTGGTTTTTCTTCCCCCCCCCCCCCCTTTTTTCCCTTCCCATTTTCTTCTTCTCTTCTCGTCTACTTGGAGGGAGCAGTTAGCCCTAGTATGTAGCTTATTTTTCCTTGCTTCTCTTGCCTCGCTCGCATCTCCAAAAAAAAAAGGACAACAACGCTCACTATCTGCCCTGACAGCTGAAGCTATGGTGCTCCGGATATTGTTTAGATATTGGATGCTGGCGAGTTGGTCGCTGGTGCATCAAAACGGACACTTAGTATGTGGTCTTTGCGTTGCTTGTGACGAGAAACAATCCTAGTTCTCCAAAGATGTCATAGGTGGGATATTTCTTACACTCTACTATGCACATACGACATAATCATTTGCTCTGCCTTTGCTTGCTTTTGCTGATGGCTCTTCCTGTTGATTTCGGGCGAGATCTCGTCCGAGAGGGGGGCAAACGTTTCTCTTGCATTTTCTCTCTTCCATCCTTCTCCATCTGCATCTAACCACTTCCCCATGAGCGGCGGCCAAGGTTCATGCATATATTCTTGCCGAGGGCCCCCAAAAGACCAACGTCCAGCAGCCAACAGCCCAGCCTCTTTTCTCTCTCCCCCCCCACCTCTCTCTTTCTCCATTTGCATCTACGCCTACGTGCTGTCGTGTCTTGAGCTTTCCAGTGCCGCAGAACTCCAGAACCTTGTATTCTCACATGGCCTTTTCTCGGCCAATAAATCCATCTCTGGTCGCTGGCTCTAGCCTTGCTTGGTGCTGGCTTCAAGACATGATTGTCCGTGTCGCTGCCTTGGCTGTCCTCATGTCACTCTTAGTCTTGGCTTAGTCTGTCTCACTTTGCAGATGGCAAAAGCCGGGAAGGCACCATCAGCTTAGTCTGAGGGTGTCAAAATCCATCGTGCTCGTCTCCTATGTATATATCACGCTCGCATTGTCTAACACAATAACCAAAGGATGCTCTAAAGTCGCGGGCGAGCCAGTTTTGATATTTTTATTCTGGGCAACGCTTGTTCAAGAAGCCAAGAATAAGACAGGAAGAGGGCAGCAGGAGAAAAGATGAGCAAAGAAGGCTAAGAAAGCACGAGAAATAAGCAAGGCCGTACTAGCGTGCTAGCAGCACTCCGACGCAGCACAGAATAGCATCGAGGAAGTTGGTCAAGACATGGACAAATAGGAGCACCTTGAAGGCCAGGTCAAACGGCTTGGCCAGCGTTCAGGCCATAGCCCATATGACATGGCACGGAGACACGATTGGCCACCGGAAGAGTCTATTCACGGAGAAGGAGTAGAAGCAGCAAGAGAAGAAGAAAGCTTTGACTGTGCTGACTGGCTTAGCTCCACGCCTAGGGGGGGGGGGGGAAGAAAGGCGTACGCAAGGAAATAAGGGCCTGAGCCTCCTCTCATGCAAGACAAAGTCTATCAAGAGAGGGAAAAAAAAATAGTTTCTTTCTAGCTTGTAGTCAAGCAGTCTCTGGTTGTTTGACCAAAGGAGGGAGAAGACTGGCAGGCAAACAGCAACTGGGAGAGAGAAGGAAGTGGGGCTTCTCAGAGGCATTATCTCTCTGGGGCTGTCTCTTTTAGGCGGCTGGGATTTGACCTCACAGCTTGCGTGATTTACAGGGACCGGAGGTCTTCTCTCTATTCCTCTTGGATTTCTTGCAGGCGCTCCTGCACACTTGCGATAATGATTCTATTGAGTAACTTCGCTTTCGGCCGTATACTCGCTTTCACGTTATCGCAGTGGGGAGCAGCAAGAACGGGGCGGCTCCAGATTGGTGTCTGCAAACCTCCGCCGCATGCTGGGACATTTTTCTTGTTCTTTTACTTTTTCCCCTTTTATTTTCCTTCTTCTTCTTCTCACAGCTTGATACATTTCCCCGTCTATCAGCAGTGAAGCATTGTCCCATGCCTCCTTGATCGCTAAAAACCCAAAGTTTTTGCCTTCGATATTAGGTAACAAGAACCAGCAGCAGGGCAAAGAACTTGCAGCGTAGAACATCATGGTGGTAAGAAAAGTGAGGCTCTGGAGGCTGACGTTATCGTCATGGCCGTAACATGTGTCGAGAACAATTCTGCGTACTGCCTGCCGATCACTCTTGCCGTCTCAGTTCGCAGCAAAACCAAAAAAAAAACCCCCCCGAAACAACACACTGAAAGCTCATGGCACGCACACGAATATCCTTTTTTCCCCCGAGGCCCTATCGTTCTGCTGGCTTGGCGTCGTTTGATCTTAGTGATTCCAGTAGACATTAAATATATTCAAATCAAATCTGCTGGCTTCCTCGCTACCTTGAGCGCCTTCGCTAACTGCTAGTTTCTTGGATCTTCGCGGGCGCCCACATTGACATTGTTCAACCCCGTCAGGAGGCTTGTTCTTGTTTCGATTTGTAGTATGTACCCCGCAAAGGATTTCTTTTCTTTTCTTTCTTTTCTTTTTTCCTTTTCGCAAAGGGCGCCCCTAGGGTGGGAAGAACAAGCAAGTGTGTCTGATTGGAGTTCTTGCCCCCGTGGCCTATCTTGTTCGGGTTGCTGAGTGATGGCAATTCCACAGAACTCATGGGCTGGCATGCATGGCTGGGCTGGTAACATGCTATGTGACTGAGCGAATATGCGCACAGTCTCTTGATGTGCAAGTCAATCAGCCATAAGCGGCTAAGAATCGGGATATTAGCGGTTACAGAGTTTCTCGCACACACTCAACAGCAAGTCAGCCTCATCTTTTTTTTTCCGTCTCTTTGAAAAAGCAATATTCCTACTTGCTAGGTTTCCATGTGCTGTTGTTTTAGGTCAGGTTAGTTAGCTTAGGCCTTTCAATTTCAGTAACAGATCCAATGGGCACCGTACGCAGACTGTGTGGTATTCGCTAACGTGCGGCAAATTTAATCAGTGTGAAATAAGACTTAGTACAGTAGGACTCGGAACCTGGATTATGGGGCCTTCAAAATCGTTAGTTAGTTCCTATTCGCCCAGTCTTGGTGTTACTCTCAATTCCATACAAGGAGCAATTGCCGAACGCTGGGCATTTGCATCATGATAGTTCCAGCGAAGAATGACCGACAAAGGCTTTCCTTTTGCTCGTGTGTTTCTCTTGTGTGGGCGGGGAAAAATGGTAACTATGACAACCCTGATAGCTTGGCCTAATAGGAAATTGCGCGTAAGAGCGGAAACTCTTATCCGGATTTCATGTCAGAGTCGCTGTTGCCGATGGAAATTATGCAGTTGCAGCTTGCAGCTTGCAGCTGTTGTTACAGTTCCAGTCGCAGTGGCAGTCGCAGTTACGGTTGCATTGTTGCTGGTATCCACCGGCTTGACCGCCTTCTACTTTTGAACATGTCGAGGTTCTTGTCCCTTCCTTTGTCGATGAACCTTTATGTGGTGCAGCACAAGTAGGTTCTTTTTGTCACGTTGTTTGCTGTCCATGTGCAGTGATATGCAGGAAGAGTATATGCATAAGCCCTGTTTTCCTTTTTTTTTCTCACCCCCCACGCTAATAGTCCCTTCTATATTTCCTGTCTTGATATATCAATATCCTGATGTAGACAAAGGGGAACACCTGACTGGCACCTGACTTGGTCCTAGTACGCCAGTTGAGGGCGCTCCCCTACAAGGAAAACTTTTCGATGAAGGCACAAAAGACGGTCAAAGTACTTTGATAAACGTGATCATATCATGAAACTCGTCAAGACTTTCGCAATGACACACGGAAGGAGGCCGGAGACAAGGCAAGACAGGCAAGCAACAAGTCCCATGACGTTGTTGGTTGATGTCATGATGGCTCGCTCACCCCTTGCACAGAAAAAAAGACTCGCTACCATGGTCAGGTAAGTAGGCAGGTTCCTCTTCAGCTTTAGAGCCCTCCAGATTAACCCCGATTTTATGAGCGAGGCTGGGACGTGGCCTTTTGGCCTGCGTTGTGTGATATCATGCTATATGGCCTGTATTTCTTAGACGGTTCAGAGTATCATTTTGCTCAAAACTTCCCCTCTTTTTTTCACGCAGCACCCGACAAAGAAGTCTTGGCAACAGCTATGAAGAAAGTTGATTTGGTAGTCCTCTACGTTTTGACTTTGCCTACCCCAGCTTTTTTGTACCAAGTATGCCGCCTTCTGTACACCGGCTCATATCTGGGGATCATGATAAGAAGGGGGCTTATTCTTATGGCTAGCTGATTGATGACGACATGTCTCAACTTTTGGTGGTATACGGTAGGATGGAGATTGAGACGGAGACCAGATAGTTCTGTTGCTTGTGGGAGCCTCTCTTGGGGATGATCTTGCGCGGTATTTTCTGGACACTTGTGCATTCTTTATTGCCTACCAAAAAGAAAAGAAGGGTAAAAAAAACCACCTCCATTCCCAGCATTGCTCTCAAAAGAGGGGAACAAGACCAAAACCAGAAGACAGGCAAGCTAGAAGATGAAGACCAGATGACCAAGAAGCCATGCCAAATCCCCCGCTCAGAAGCCAGCCTTCTTTCTTCTTTACAAGCGCCTAAATATGAAGCATGCTATGGGCATGCCCGATCTTCCCCGCTCATCCTTTGACGTGGAGATAGGAATGGAGCAACTACTCTATTCATCTCAATCGGACTCGACACCGCCAATTTTGCCTGCCCAACTTGATGTTACTTGCTCCTTTACTTCACCAACCCCAGTCCCAGTGCACCGTTGCCCCATTCGCTCAGTTTGTTGGACTAATCGAAAAGGAAGAAAGAAAAAAAAAACCCGCACTTGCCACAAACCAAGGCAGGCACCTTCCGTTCTGGATAACACACTGGTTGTCGACGGCCTTACAAGGCGCCGACTGCAACGTAGAGAAAATAGAGGCAGCATGAGTTTTGTGAGTAGTTGCTAAAGAGCACCGGTGTCACAGCAGCGGGCCAATCATATACTACCAGACAAGTACTCCTGTTGACTACTCCTATTGGGTACTATTGTTGGCTGCTCTTGGTCTGCCATTCCATGGAAAATCGGGAGAACCTGAGCAAAAAGTTGGCCCGAATACAGAGCCAGAGCGAAAGGAATGGAAAGCACATTATTGCTGGACCCAATGAAGCCAATCGGAGAAGACTAAAAAAACTCAAACTCGCCCCGGATCAGCAAGCCAGAAGGAAAGAAGGGGAAGAACACTGCAAAGGATGAATCCGTCTCTTCTCTTTTATTTCGTTACCTCTTCTGCTATTCCCTTAATCTCTGCCCTTTTCCTAGTTTCGATTTCGATTTCGGGCCGGCTTTTATGTGGGGTGTCCATAATAAAAAACAAAAGAAAAAAGAACGGAGCGATTCACAATTGCTTGAGCCTGACGTGTTTTATGCTGTCACCAGAAGCCCACAGGTCTAGACTTGTCTGTTAGCATTGATTTCCCTCGCTTCTCTATGGCACGCTGCTGCCTCGAATGGGTCGCTGGTTGTATGGCTAAGATAAAAAAGTTGCCGAGGCGTCCCGAAATCTTGGATGTGGTGGAGGTGGGAGAAAAACAGTGGAAAAAAAAAAAAAAAGAACCCGCATTCAAGCTTGGCTCCGGGCCTACTCCGCCCCAAGAAAACGAGAGCAGAGATTTCACAAACGCAGCTAGTAATTCAAACAAGGCACTACGCCGATGCTATCTCGCTCGGGGCAGAGGAGGAAGAGGAGGCGGGTACATGGCTACAAGGAGAAATAAGAAGACGCTTCTTTGAGACGGTGTGCACTCCCTAACCTCGATGGGTTGGTGTTAGTGCTATCTGACGGGAGGCTCTTCCCTACATGTAAAATTTTCCCTTCGTCACGTCATACAACTAGTCCTAAAAAGAAGAGAAAAAAAACAAATGCTGTAGGCTTGGTGTAGACATGTAAGCATGTGTGTCTGTTGCTTCATATTGATGTGCGTACAACACCTGCTGCATCCAAAGCTCGTCGGGTACAGCAATGTGCAACCTCTTGTTCCATGGCAGGCCCCCATATGCCGTGACCACATACCGAAATCCGTCCGTAGACACATAGGAAAAGTACGTCAACTCGTTCGTCCTGGTCGTACAATCCTGCCGTGGGTGTCTCAAGTTTCCCTGTACTTTCTCTTGCTAGCGCTGGAGACGTGTAACTTGCCTCTGCTGCAACTAAGCTTCTTCTTTTTCTCTTTCTCTCACGGCCAACCCCGAAGGAGAAAGTGTCTTTCATGGGCAAATGGCTGGCGGTGGAAAGTCCGATGCGTGCGTGTTTTATGTCCGAGTGAGTGAGCAGCTGTGCTGGCCTAACTGACACCATACTACCTCGCTATATTTAGGAGGCGGATGGATGCTGGAATACGTACATACTTCTTAGTACTTGCTTCACCACTGTTCCGGACCAACACCTTGTTATTTCCGCAAGTATCGGCCAGTCGGTAGCCACACCCTGGAACCCCTCTGTTTTACCTGATATGTATTGCCATTATGCAGCTTACTCACGCGACCCTATGCCCTCCTTAGACAACATCGTTGTGCTATAGTCACACCCTGCTGTAGTTTTGACTTACACGACATAGCCCAATATGCACTCATTATGTATACAATCACATATACTAGCCCTGTCCATCTGTGCCACTCCACCCACGCAGCTCATCACTCCCCTCACCCCACCCCCCCATCCCCATTTCCCTTTCCCTTCCATCATGCCGACACCCATCTAAATAGGGTTTTGAGAAGCCCCCTTACCACCTAACCCACAGCCTGCTCTGTCTGCTCCGTACGCTTCCTTGTCCCTCTCAGAACAGTTCCTTCTAGTGAGCCCGGAGCCCTGTCCTGTTTTGCAGTCATAGATAGTGGTGTCTACATGCTATATATATTCATTATGAACCAAATAGTAGTCGGTCTCTTGCAGGCCTTTTGCTGCGCGTGTATAGGCTACGCTGCATACCAGAATAAGGGGCTGCCCCAAGCACCAGCATCACAATCTTGTGCAGCTATTGTTGCGTCTCTCATGGCATTGTAAGTACATGGAAGTTGCTGCCTTTCCTGGATTTGGGACTCAGTGTGCAACAGCAGCCTCTTGGTGCTGGGCTGTGCTACAACTCTCCTATCTACCCTAACCCAAACTGATCACCATCTCTTGGCTTCTGACCCTTCCAATCACCGTCCTATAATTTGATATCTTGCTTTTGAAACCAATGAAAGTGTCGTGCATATGCCGGCTACGTGCAGAAAGCCGCGCGTTGTTGCGGCCCGTCGTTCTTGGCTTTTCATATTTGAACAAATAGGAACCGCCCAAAACGCCTGACTGTAGGTGTTTATTCTCCCTGAGTTGATATCAAACACCAAGGCTGGGCAGCCTAATCTCCTGTCTCATGGAAAGTGCCATTCCCCATCTTCATAGTTACACCGTATGGCATTATCCCCTCCTCCCCTTCTGGATACTGCGTGTATCTCTGGCAGTCCTATTGATTGTACTTTCTTGGCCTTGAGGCTCGCCAAGTCACCGCAGGTCACAAGGAACTCATGGGTTTCGGGCCATGAAGCTTCTAAAGTACCCCAGCAGGCCTCGTTCAAAATACCCAGTCGCTAGCTCAGGCATACACGACCTCATTAAGAGTGACAGGTATCACCTGCCGATCTACCAGTGATTCCAGATGATTTTGTCCCCAAGTCACCAAGACTGAGTCTAAGAAGTGGCATAGCCCCCATCAAGTAGTGTTTTCCCCCGACGTTTATCAGAAGCACGATCTCGCGGGATGGGCAAATCGGCGGCTTCGCCCTTGCAGCCTAGACGAGGCTGGCAAGGGGTGGAAAATGGATTTGATTCCACACCTATAACCCCGTCATATAATTTCCGTTAGCCACAAACAAGACCGGGGCTGCTGCCGAGTGGTTTTGATGCAGATATAGCAGTCTAGGGCTCATACGCCAGCGTCAAGCTGCGGCGCTCTTAGGGCGCCCATATTGCAGACTTGTTCTCTGCGTCTGGGTGCAAGGTAGCACCGAGTGGTTCTTTCCCAAAGTCCGCTGGCTATTATCGACATTGACTAGCCAACAACTGCCTTGGCCCTTGCGCATTTGCATGCACTGTGACGGGTCACAACCTGCTTCTGCCGCCTTGGCAGTGGAATCTCAACCTATGTCAGGCCGCATATCAGCTTCACTAGTATAGACCCAAGTTGTCCCCAAAGCCATGGCCTAAATGAGGGGACTTGGGACATGCATGATGCGAAGAGAGACCTGACGTGGAACTGAGCACATCAATTGGAGTAGCAATACAAAAATACACGAAGAGGCTGGATTCAAATTGAGGTATTGCCCTCCTTCCAGGCGATGGTATTACTTATTCGTGTTGCACCAAGGTCTGACCTCAGTTGGCGCCATCTGTTCTTGGCAGGTCTTCACATTCAGTACACATAAGAGCCAAGACGTTCCAGTAGGCTGAGTGCCGCAAAAAATCTCACCCTCTTGGACTGCCACACATACCCCTTCTATCCTAAGCCTCATTTTGATCAATCAGCAGCCGGGGGGGGGGGGGGGGGCTGTATCCCACCCAATCTTGGCTGCTACTGATCGTCGCTCGTTGTCTAGCATGACGGCAAAAACCTCCTTGGCAAGCGGCCGTACTCTTCTTGGCGACGCGTCTCCATGGCTCTGTTTGCCTCCCTTTATTGCCCCCGTTTTCCAGACAAACACGGGTGTTTTGCCTTGGGTTGTTGTACACATGACCTATCGGTCGGCACCGTAAGTCCCGCCAAGCCCGCCAACACATCTTTTCCCTTTGTATACTCTTGGCTTGCCTTTCTGCTGTGTTTACGGGACCATAATTCCAGATTCTTCTTCTCTACCCTATTCCCTTTTTTTACTTCTTTTTCTTGTCATGAGAAGTATTGCCGAGGCCGCGTCTTGTGTCTCTCTCCAAGACAACAATAGCTTCATGCCAAGTTCCTGGTCTGCATTCTGCACGCAGTGAATATCCACATGTACGCAGTCGAATGCACAGCACTGTACTCAAATCCGGACTTGGCAAGTTCTACAACTTGCTCTTCATCCCAATAAAGCCTCCAGCCAAGTCCTGATGGGCCGGGCCACAAACAAGACCTCCCTAAGCCAAGACTGTAGCAGCGCAAAACGCACACCAAGGGCAATGGCAAGTGACCTTTTTGTTTCCCTACCTGGTCTCACACTCAGACCGCCTTCTTTGTCTTTCAAACTACGAAAAGGTCCAGGTATTGCTTTAAACTCTTGGCAGAGTCATTCATCCTGTTGCGTTTGATTATCTGGTCACTATCTACATTCTTTGTGTTCCCCTAGAAGGGGGGTTGGCTGTAGTCACCCAAAACCCTAGTGGCTTCCCGTGAGACTTGACAGTTGACAGCTGCTAGGACTGTTGCTGGCAGGTGAAAGATTGGCCAAGTTGCTACCCGCCGCCGCTTTGGCCTGCCATCTGCTAGATCGTGAACGGGGCATTCGACAAGACAAACAAGGTGAAATATTATCGGTATTATGTGTTTTCTCTATCTCAACACGAGAGCATATTGATAAATCGCTACAGTCGGAGTAAAAGCTGCCCTTCACGCTTCCTCCTTGTATTCTAGCAAATCCATGAAAGATGATGTTCAATAAACAAACCACTCCCCCCCCCAGAGCATTTTTAAAATAAAAGAAACCTGAAATAAAAAGCCCAGAGTCTAGTGATCAATGATGTAGCCATCTAGTGCTTGGAAGTGACCTTGTCACCAGTTAACTTCTCGACGTAGGTCTTGGCCATGTCACCAACGGCAACCATGCAAATAGTCTGCCAAATACCCAGACCAATACGGGGAGTCACACCACGGTAAAGACTCTTCACACCTCCCGTCTGGTAGATGTACTTGAAGGTGTTGCCCACCGTCATCTTCTTGGGGCGGTTAGGGTCGTCTTTCTTGCTCTGCATTTCAACGCGAATGACCTCGATGGGCTGGTTCCAAGTCGAGAGGCCACCACCAATAGCAGAAGCAATAATCTTTTCACCAGCACCAAGCTTTTCGCCTTCGCCCTTGCCAGTGAACTTGCGGATACTCTGCTCGGCCAGACGGCTGAACCCGAAACGAGATCCCCAATTGGTCATCTGGCGAATGGCAACAGCATTAACACCCTTGTTAATGCCTCTTATTCCTTCCTTGCGCCAGATATCCATGAAGGTGGCGAAGGTACTAGTGGGCTGCGCACCGCTAGCAACCATCTTGTGCTTGGTGATCTCAACAGTTTTCATGCAGGTGCAGAAGCCCATTGTGGCATACGCCTGAACGACACCACCGGCGATGCCACCGGTGATGCCAGCACCAAAGTTGGAGGCACCAGCAACACGAGCATAGTATTCAGCCTCGGAGGCCACGAAGAGAAGGACAGCGCCCTTGGTGGAGGCTTCGATCCAGGCCCATGGGATAAGGCCCTGATAGACTAGTTTGTGCAGAATCAGATGGTTAGCCAGATACTCGGTTGTAACAAATGTGTTGGGCAAGTAGAAAAGGGCATTCTGTTGAGCTCCATAGGCAAGAAATTCGGTCCGTAGATGACGGATTTTATATAAAAGGAGGTTTTGATTTGAATGAGTCGGGGTTTGTCGAAGCTCTCCGTAGAGCATCGCCGTAGCATGCGAACGACAGACAAAAGAGCGCAGGAAATGTAGTCCAGTCTCGGATTGGTGTATTCATTCAAGCAAGCAGGCAAATACATCCAAGGCCATAATAAATGAGCGCGAGAGACAGTGGGCAAGTGGGTCTAGTGCTAGCAGAGCTTCACAAAGAATAGCGGTTGGAAATGATAGCTTGCGGACAAGCTATCCAGCCGTCCCATTTTCATAGCGCATAGCCGACGCCCGCTTTGACCCAGATTGGGGAATTCCTTCCAGGGAAGACTATGTGGAATAAAAGAGCAACAGCAAGTCACAAGACAGATTGTGCTAATAAAGAAAAAAAAGTATACTTACAACCAAGGAAACCACCACGAGACCAGATGCGGGCAAGGGAAGCGCCAAAGCCATCGCCACGATGGGCAGCCATGGTAGTTTTAACAACCTCCAGGGGCTGGCCTAGAGAAGTGACCTCGAAGAGGTTTAGCCCAGCACCTAGAAGCAGATTCGAGAACTTGATGGGCTTCTTCTCCAGCTTGGGAGCGGCGACAGCAACGGCCGAAGCGGAAGGCTGGGTAGTGACGGTTACCATGATATGCTAGGTTTCGGCGTGAAAGGGGCCCTGACCAAGGGAATAGGGTGCGTATTCGCGAGAAGAGGAATATAAACGAGAAGCGTAGAAAAGGGCTGAGAGTGTATCTGTCCTGCAAGCAAGATGAACACAGGAAGAAAACAGAAAAGAGTTGAGAAGATCGACTGAGATTAAAAGAGAAAAGAAAAAGAAACAGGGGGATAGTCCAATCAGAAAGACAACAAGTCAAAAGAGGGGGATGTGTTCCTATTTCAGCAGCTGCGTATGATGTGAGCAAGGTATTCCGTAGTATTGGTGGAAATGGGAGTGCCACACAAAACGATAACTAGGTGGCAATGATAACGAAACAGTAATAGATGCGATAGCAATAGAAAGTGATAGAAGAAGGGGAAGAAATGATAGACGACAGTGATGAGAAAACTAGAACGGGCAGTGAAAGAAAGGCTAAAAGGAGCCCGGATAAAAAGAGAAAGGGGGATAGTGATGCTACTTCTTGGATAGACAATTGGCTTGTGACGCAGACTCTATGTTAAAGCAAGCTGGCCAAAGCCAGGAAAAGAGAATTGCATTACAGCACATATGCGACCCGGGAACTTAGTTGGGGAAACCGCGGTGTGGGCAGCTTTATCCGGCCCAGGCAAGCAAGTCTAGAGCAATCACAAGCTAAACCAAGCCGAGCCAGCACATGTGGGTGGGAGTAGGCTCAGTATTTAGTTCAATACTTGGGCTGTCAGGTGCCGACAAGCACAAGCGTGCCTCGGACAAGGAAAAGCGAGACAAAGCAGATGAACAAACGAAACAGCCAGGTCATTGAGGCCCAAAAAAGGATAAGACCCTGCCGCTTGTCGTCACCAGCCAAACAGAACAGAAGAGCAACAGAGATAACATTGTTGAGAGGGTATGGTGGGAACATGGGAAGGGGGGGGGGGTTGACTAACTTTCGGCTAACGGCGCTTAACTTAACTTGATGCGATAATGAAGGGCAAATATGCGATAGCAGTCGGCAAGAATGTAGTAAAAGAGAAATCAACTTCCGCACGACAACGCAATTGGCAAAGGAAGTTGGTCGGATTTTGTGTCCACAATCAGCTACACAAGCTGGCGGAGTGGCTGGAGTAGCGGCGACGGTGGAAAGGCTGGCTGTGGCTGATGGGTTGGCTGGGTCCAGTGGATTGTTGGGAGTATTCAGGTGGACGATTCAATGAATTCGAAAGGAAATGGAAAGCGGATCCGCATTGGTGGTAACGGGAAAAATCGCAGGGGGGAAACGGACAACGTTTGGGGTTGAGAAGGGATAGATGCGGGAGGGAGAAGCGTAGAGTGGATGAGTGAGTGTATTCTAGGAGTTGAAGAGATTTCACGAACGCCTCAGGCACTCAACTTGTCACAGGTAGCCACAGGCTCCTCAAACAGGACAGCTTGGCTCTTTCCTTTTTTTTTTGCCCTTTTTTCCTCGACTCCTCAAGGCTGCGGATGGCGTAGGGCTCGCATACACGGATACTGCATTTACATGCGCATTGCCTGCCCTTTGCCATCTCTTTGCTCAGCCTAGTAAAGGGAGCAAGCCCAAAAAATTATTGTTGGGAATCAACACCAAAGCAGTAAGCTGACAAGCGTGCAAGCTCTGGAATTCAGGATTCCCTCTGCCCTGCGGCCTTGCTCCTTGGCCCTCTACGGACCCGCACACCATCATGTGTTTTTTCTTTCTTTTTCTTTCCCAGCTGCGTACTGTGCAAGCTTCTCATGTTTCCGTATACCAATATACTAGAAGGCTGTGATGGCAATGTGGCTTGGTTTCTTTTGAGAAGTGGCAGGGGCAAGCCAACAGTATAATAAATATAACAACAATCATAACAGACAATAATCTAGGCTCAGTGCAAGAGCTAGTATTTGTTCGTTCCCTTGCTGTTTCGTTTCCCTTCCTGTTTCTGGGGTTGGAAAACCTTTACTAGGATAAAGCCACCTGCTCGTTTTCTTGTCGCTTTTTCAACTGTTGAAGTCCAGTTATGACCATCTTTTTGCTCAATTAGTATCACAGGCCGAAGCCATTTTCAACCCTTGATTAGTGCAACCTTCTTACCGGTCCGATTTTGGGCAGTCCCAACCGCCAGTTTCTGTAGCCTCTCATCCTCGGCTTTAACTAACTTTTGTGAAGCATCACGTGCTGTGAAAATCTCATAAATCTTGGTTTATTTCGCCCAAGCATGTGCCATGTGCGTGATGGGATGATAGAAGTGCCTTATTTCATATAATTAATATATATAGGGTTGTCACAATGAGATAGGGTATGTATAGTCACGTGCAATACATGCGCTGTCAGCCCAACCGCTTTCTCAGTGAAAAGTTACACGCCGACCATCAAGATAAAATGTCGAATAAAGCATACAAATATAGAATGACAAGAAAATAAGCACGCAAACAGGCCTGGCTGGGACTGCGGAATTTATCACGGGACCGACAGAAGGAGCAGGAAAAGGTACAATAACAAAAAGAACAACCAAGGTAGGCTACAAGCATCCAGGAACAAAGCGTCCAGAGTGGTTTGTATGCTCCATTGATTGAGCTCGGGTCTGGAGATCGTTGACAGATTGCGCAAATCAATCTACGTTAAAGTGTGTATTGAAACAGAAAGGTTTAGTGGTAGTAGGTCGTATGAAAAGGCGCCCGCCGTCGCACCAAAGACATCCACATTAGTAGTACAGGGCGGACCCCGATGAGGAAGGTCGGGTTAGGTAGTTGATGAGATTTTTGTGCATGGTATCGAGAGGAAGATGATGCGACAAGGGGCAAAAAACGAAGAACAAGACTGTAATAAATAAGGAAGCAGTACCTATTTACAGCTTCTGGACAATCTTGGACCACATGTCAGTGGAGTAAGACTTGGGACTGAATGGCAGAAAATGTTAGCAAAGGTCTCGTTAAGAAGCAGGTGGCCTTGAAGTCGACGTCGAAATTAAAAACTTACCGCTCAATAGGGGCACCGACAGCGCGGTCAATGATGAGCTGGGGAAGAACACCAATGGCACGCGACACACCGAACAGAACAGTGTAGTAGCTGGCCTCAGTTAGGCCATAGTGCTGTAGAAGAACACCCGAATGGGCATCGACGTTGGGGAAGGGGTTCTTGGTCTTGCCGTGCTCAGTCAGGACGCCGGGGGCAATCTTGTAGACCTGGCTGACCAGCTTGAACATGGGGTCCTCAGGCAGATGCTTCTGGGCGAAGGTGCGCTGGGCAGTGTAACGAGGGTCAGTCTTGCGCAGCACAGCGTGGCCATATCCGGGGACAACACGGCCGGAGTTCAGGGTTGACCACAGGTACTTGGTGATGTTCTCATCAGACAGATCCTCACCAACGGCCTTCTTCATCTCCGTGAGCCACAGAAGGACCTCCTGGTTGGCCAGACCGTGAAGAGGGCCGGCCAGACCGTTCAGACCAGCGGAAACTGATAGGAATGGGGAGGACAGAGCCGAGCCAACGAGGTGAGTTGTGTGGGCGGAGACGTTACCACCCTCATGGTCGGTGTGAATGGTCAGGTACAGACGCAGAAGCTCGATGAAGCTTTCGTTGCTAGAGAATCCCAGCTGGTTGGCAAAGTTCCAGGCGTAATCCTTGTCCTTCTGGACCTCGGCAACCTTGCCTCCCTTGAAGACATTCTGGTAGATGCGAGAAGCAATGGTGGGCAGCTTGGCAATCAGGTCCATCGAGTCTTCGTAGGTGTAGCTCCAGTACTCCTTCTTGTGGACACCCTTGGCATAAGCCTTGGCAAAGGCAGAGTTCTGCTCTAGGGCGGCAACGGCAATGGTGAACTGCGCCATGGGGTGCAGATCGTTGGGGCAATGGTCAATCAGATCCTCGACGAACTTGGGGATCTCGGCACGCGAAGCCCAGTCGGCAGACAGGTCACGGACCTGCTGCTCGGTGGGAACCTCGCCGGTTAGCAGCAGCCAGAACAGACCCTCAGGAAGGGGTTCCTTGCCACCGGGAGCCTTGGGGAGGAGCTCCTGGCACTCGGGGATAGTCTTTCCACGGAAGCGGATACCCTCCTCAGCATCAAGGACTGAGCCCTCCCAAACCAGGCACTTGATGCCACGGGCACCGCCATAAACCTGGTCCAGAGTGACCTCACCGACAACCTTGTGGCCGTGCTCTCTGTATAAGTGAAAAGAAAGAAAGATTAGTTTGTTGAATTTCCACGTTGTTTCAGTGAGTGTTGAAATATTTTATTAGGGTTGTTGTTGTACGACTGACTTGCGCAGGGTCTTGATCTGGTCGACCTTCTCGGGGAGAAGCTCAGCGAAGCGCTCCTTCAGGGTCTATGATGGGCCATTGGAGGCCTTGGTTAGCAACAGAAGAAGCAGAAGACATCAATAATAGCAATGGAAGCAATGATTTACGTACCTGGGCCTTAGCGGAGTAGAAACGGGTGGCGGCAAACGAGGAGTTTCTGAAGGCGGTGCCACGAACAGAGGTCCGCAGAGCGGAAGAGCTCAACCGAGCAACGGAGGACATTGTGAAGATTTAGGTGGGTTATAAAAGGAATATAGAAAGAAAAAAAGGAGGATGGAAGGTGTAGAATTGCACGATAGCTCCAAGCAAAAGAGCAAACCAAAAAAAAGAAAGTAGAAAGAAAAGATGAAAAAGGATGTGGGGAGATGAATGGAAAAGAGGAAAAAGAAGAAATGGAAAGTAAGGTGGGACGGGGGATTACGAGGATTGGTAGATAAATGGAGAAAATTTGAAAGAGAAGGCGCAGGATACTTTGGGAAAGCACGGAAAGACAAGGCAGGAGAAGACGCGGTTGGTCATGTCGCCTCAACAGACAGCGCAGCCAAGCATAGCATAACATGCAGAAGTACTGGGCAATGCCATGGGGCCGCTCATCCCACTAGAAGGGGAAGACTCGGGGTTTAGTTCCGTGAGAGGCCAAGAACATCCACTCTATACTAAGCACTGCATCACAACACTTGACTTCAACAACGGGCTAATCCTTCTGTGCCCTTCGGTTTCCATCCCTGGCTGTTTTCCCTGGCGTACTGTCTGGCCCCATTGCTCTTGGTTCTTATCCTTCTTCCCTTTCCTGTTCGTGCCAAAGCCGGCTGCCCTCAGTTACAGCTGAAGTAACAAGTGCTTATGCTAAGATGAGAAAAAGAACTGGATAATCTCTTCTTCCGTTTTTCCTTTCCTTCTCCCCAGATCTTAACATAGCCGGAACCTTGAGAGTACTTCCACTCCCCTCTTCATCCTTCTACCAACAACTAAGGTCACAAGTAACCGACCGGAAATTTTGTGGTTGTCCGGGGGGAAAGGTGGCGTCAATATGGGAGAAAGTCGGTGATCATTGTGGTAATGTTGAGCTAGGGCTTGATCTAAGACAAGGCCAATTTTCCAACGTTGTGACGTGTTGACCTGGACAAGCCTTTATTTCTTATTTGGTTTTTTTCTTTTTCTGTGTCTGAGGAGCTGTGGCGGCTGTCGACGACTGAGTCGAGCCTCTCACCCTCACATGAAATTATTTCTTTTTTTCACCTGCATTAGATCTCCACAAGCCCGCGCCTGGGTAGCTGGTAGGGTATGATTGTTGTCCCTGTCAAACAATTCAAGCAATTCTGTTACTTGATTCAGTGGGTCTCCATAGGTCTGTAAGGACGCCGGATGAAGGGAGTCCCTCTGTAAATGATGCAAAAGAGCAGAATCCTTCCCACTTTGGAGCTCCACACAGCACACAGCACGCAAGGCATGACTAGTTGCTGGGAACATGAGCCAGACTTGGCACATAGCTTAGCCCATAGCGTATGTATCTGTACCCAGCACTGCAACTCAGCACGTATAATACCATGCAGAGAAAAAGCTTCGAGGAATGAGGAACGAAAAAGAACCGCACAGACCATAGGATGGAAGGAACCCACTACCCCAGCAAATAATCCAGTCAGTCAGTCGCCCACAACTTTCGGAACCTGACTCTCTATTTCCAGATGTGGCCAGGTACATGTACAAGGGGGCCCCATCTCGTCAATTTCATCGTGCCGTTTTTACCCTTAGCCAGCCGCCATCCACTGTAACGTCTGCACCGCATGGACCACGATGAGAGCAACCGGTGGCTGATAGCAAAGTGAAATCAATGCCATGGCAGCCATTCCACTGCCATCCCAGTGCTTTCCCAGCGCTATCCTGTTGTCATCATAATGGCCCCTGGCAACTGTGGTCGAATAGGCCATCTACGTTATGGGCGTCAAGGAAACCAACAAAATCAAGTCAGGGGATCGATCGGGTCCTCTGATGAAACCAGTTGCCCAACAATCCGACAGGGAAAATATTCGAAGAAGCTGCGAAATGCTACAGGCCCCTATATTTTACTGGAATCATACCCCTTTCTTATTGTTGCTTTGTTACTCGCGCTGCCCTCAGCGTACAAGAAGCAGAGTCGAGAGAAGGAATGCGGAACAGGGTCAGTCTTAGCATCCTAGTAATCTTCCCTATCGGCATTCGGAGTGATAACTCCGAGGAACAGCCAGCTAAATAACACCTCTGCAACGGGCTGTCGATTCTCCTGATGTACCCATTGGATGTCAAAACTCAATAGCAGCATCCTTACTAGACGCATCATTTTGGCACGCCTCAAGGGTACATCAGATCCTATTGCAGCTGCAAAAGCGCCCTAAAAGCCATGACGAAGCTCATCCGAGTTGCTAACCCGGCGCCAGACCCGCTGGGCAGCGTCTCAAGCCTCTCCAGTGGCATGCCAACCGGGCTGACAAGGATTTCTTTTTTAATCACATATGCCCATAACGGCCGAACGAAGTCGGAAAAGTCTGCAACAGACCGTTCGGGATTTTGCGTAACCGTTCTCTGAACGTCGTACCATAATGCCATCAACCAAAGAAAAAAAAACACAAACCTTCTGTATTGTAGGCTTCAAGTTTCATATCAGAAATTGCAGCCGCCTCACAACGTTGTAATTGCAAAGAGGGCCGAGTTGCTGACTATGGGAAGGATAGTTGGCTTCGGTGCTTATCAGTCTCGCCTACGCCGCCAGTTTGCATTGAGGAGGTGGGCATCCAAAGCTCTTATTCCTACATGCGTTTGTGTTATCTTCATCAGGAAATTTGAGTCGAGTTTCTGGGCAAGCACATGTGAAGTAACCTAACTGAACAGCTACATGCTAAGATAAAAGCGGCGACGAGAAGAATGGAAAGGCCCTAAAGGTGAACGTTTCAAAGGACGGGTCTTCTTGTTTTCTTCGGACCACCCTGTTTCTTAACAGATCGACCTAGGGGTTCCCTCGGTCATCCTGAAGTCGATAAGAGACCAAAGTAGGTGGCATTTCCCATCATGTGAATGGAAGTTATCGCATCGTTCTTGCCCCTCCCGCTGGAAACAAGTAGGAAGTGACGTCCGAGTCTTACACGGGCAGCTTGATTCAGATTGATACTGGAAATGGGGAATGCAGACACGGGATTACCTATGGCACTTGCTGGCCAGGCTTAAAGGAAGACAATATGCCAATCATCAAGGCCGTAGGGAACCCCTGATTCAAGCTTGAAAGCGTTGCCTGGTTCCACTAGTGAATTGCAACTACTGAATATCTCTTTCACGACCTCCAGCTTCAGGCCTGCGTGAGAACCGAGCTTCCCACTCTCGCAGATGAAGCCTACATGTCAGGAGTGCAGGCTCCTGACCCAATATTCTGGAAGAGGATGCTTGAGCAAATGGTTTTTGCCGTAGTGCACTACATCTAATCCGTGACCACAAGGAAGAAGCATGTGTTGTATAGGAGCCTTGGCTGGGCGGAAGGTTTGATATGAACGCGTGGTGCAGCAAAGCCAAAATGACGAAGGACATCTCTCATGCGAATGAGAACTAGGTCTACAACACTGTAAAATGCTTTCTTTTCTAGGCAATAGTGGTGTCATGGGCCATTCAACTTGGGATCGCATTGTAAAGCTGAAACACAGCTGCATTTTGAGCATGTGCTCAAAGGCTCCTATCGGCCAAAGTTTTTTTCCTTTTTTTCTTTTTCACAGCTAGCCAATAGCCATGTGGCTGTTTTATGGATATGAACAGCAATCCCCATCGAGACACCAAGCCGAGGAACGCCTTAGCTCAAGCATAGAGCTTTGAGGCAAGTTTGCCGACTTCGGCTTGTTGAATAATGTAGGGGTCTTGGAGACTTGATGCGATAGCCTTGCCTACGGAGTTCCGGAGTTGTACTGTCTATGGAAGACAAAGAGCTACTTACCACTTTTGATTTGTACGGCCATATGTGTAGCGAGTTGTGTGACACATGAAATAATGCTCTCCAACTTTATTTATTTATTTCAGTCACATTCGGCTTCTTCAACGTCATCAAATGTGATTGACGCTTTGTGCAATTGTCGGTTTTAGTTCTCTTTTTTTTTAGTGACAAGGGAACTAGCGCCCACCCGGAGAAGACCCGGGAATCCATGGCTAAGCCCCC
>MKGM01000087.1:0-56721 GCA_002018265.1 Ceratocystis harringtonii | reverse complement strand
GAGCTCGTACCTTGAACGGGGCTTTTGGAGAGAAAGACGGGGATACTGCCAAAAGGAAGACCAATGCGATGGTGAATACTATTTATGTTGCTGTTAATTCCTGTACATACCTAGAAGCGTACAGTCGTATTACCTTGCCATAAGACTAGGCCTTTTCTAGGATAGGTAGACAGGTAAGGAGCGGAGCTGTATATTTCCAGCCGCGAGAGAGGTGTTTATGACAGTGTATATTGTGATGTTAGACCTGGCCAGCTCATGCTCAGTGCACCTTACCCCCAGCCCGAACCAACTAGCTACCTGCAATACCACCGAATGGCCGGCTGCGCCATTAGTAATAGAGTTAAGGAGAAAAGTGTTTAACGTTACAACCTTTTACTAGCATACCAGCCTTTCTCCTTCTACCTACCATACTTTGCCCATTCGCCCTAGAGCTACAATGTTTTATCGAAGGTACACAGCAGCACAAGAGCTGGAGACGACTTTGAACTTGCTGTTTCTCAGCGGGAAGTTGGGGTTTCCGACCGGACATAAGGACCTACCCCAGAGCCTCTGTATGCTTTTCCATCCATACATAGATCGACCCAACAACCTTTCTAAAGAGACAACTAATTACATAGGGTTTGCGCAAATTCTTCTTGTTCTTCTCCTACTCCTCATGAAAGAAACCCAATCATCCTGCTTGAGACCTTCTACATTGTGATTCAGAATACTATCCATAGAATTGTACTTCAGCACAAGCCCTCAAGAATGACGTGAATGGCGGTACACTAAACGAAACCTTGGCGTTGAGACAAGGTCTGTGCCGATGTATGTACAATGCGATTTGATGTACATAACAGACGTAGGAGAAAAGTACTACGGCAAATCATACCTGCCTAGTTAGGCAGATTGAATACATCATGGTTTGATCACCCTTATTAGGCTTTATTCCCGGCTCGGCTGGCCGGAGAGTGGACTGAGTTCAGATGTAGGGAGACCGGTTTTGCCGACGAGAGGAAATGAATGTGAAACAACCTCCAACTGTCCATAAATCGATCGATAGGAAGAAATATGTAGGCGTCATGTTAGCATTTGTGCATCTTGTGTCCTTTGAGCATTTTATCGGGTTTTGATGTTTTGTCTAATTCCGAAGACCCCGAACAACTGACTACTACGTCAACTCACAAGACGAAAAAGCGAAAAAGCACACCTGACCTCCTCAATCACCTAATCCACAACAAAGGGTCGAGTTGTTGGTTTACTAGACATGAAACTTTGGTTGATCAAGGTAGATAGGCTTGGCTAATGAACTGGGTATGTGTATATCTTTGATCGGTCAGAAATGCACGTAAATCTGCTTCTATGCGACTCACTTTGTATTTGCACAGTATAACATTAGGTAATCACATCGTCAGCCATAGCAATTTGTTGAGAAGGCCAAAAAAGAAAAAGGGTTTTATTGGCCATGTACAGCGCCACATATAGCCCCGCGCCACAAACACAAGGGCTATTCACAGCTGAGGCAAATGAGCATTAGTCAGCTTTCATCAGACAGTCCCACACTTTCATTTCGCTGGCCTTTTCTGGCCTATTTCTGACTTGAGCTTCTCGTTTTCCTCCTTTCTCCCCCAATAACTTTCCATCATTGACCTTCAACGTTGAGAACTACACCATCAACATCGTGGATTTCCCTTCGTCGCAATCACTTTCGCAACGTCTCTTAGGTTTTCACACGCTCATCACGGATAAGCCATTTAATTTGTCTCTAATACCCTTTTCACACATTTCCCGCGCCCCCGTCTTCTCTCACCAATTGCGACATTTTTGCGGTCTCTGGTGATAGTTAATTCTTGCCTCGCGACAACAACTTGTATTTAACTGTCGTAAACCGGGCTGAATATATTTCTTTATTTCTTGCGGGAAACTGTAATCCGAGTTCTTACTCTGATTATAATATCCTAGGGAGAGATAGATTCCCAGCTCAGCTGCGCATTGGAGTTGGAGTTCGCGTTGGCCTCTGCGTATCGTAACATTTACACGTATTTTCTCCTTTTTCTATCGTACGAGCTGCGTCTAGAAGACAAGTGCAAATAGTTGCCTGCGCATCTTGTCAACTCTGTGAAATACGATTCAAGTGAAGAAGCACACAAGTAAGACTTGGACGAGCTCTTAGCCTTGCGTTGTCCTTCTAAGCCATCCATCGCGTCGTCCTGTGATATTATCAGTCCAGAGACAATAGCATCGCGACTGTGCAGTTTAACTGTCGATTTGCGTCCATTGTTTACTGTTTACTACAGCATTTCCTTTGCCTTTGCATAGAGTTCTTCCGACAAACCCGACCAACCCACCGGTATATTTATCGTGTTATTGCAGTTGGCCGTCGCTTCTCATTCTCTCCTTCATCTCACTTGCTGCCGAAAAAGAAAAAAAATAGGCAAGCAAACGGGCTTTGTTTAACTTGTGATAAAACTTGTTTCTTCCCGTTGATAATCGACATCCGGGCAAAGTATCTGTACATCAGGCTTGTGCATGCTTAAGCTGCAGTCTGGATGATTATTTCGACCATCGCCAACTTGCATCATACTGCGAACTGATTGAGTAGAATCCAGTCGCCCTTGTAATCGCACCACACTACGCGTATGAGAAAGTTCTACTAGATCTAGGAAGTAGACTATCTTTCACACGTTTACCATTCGTCTCAAATACTCGAGACCGTGACGTAAGGCTGAACTTTAGCTCTACTATTTACGTCTTGATACCTAGTAAGGATTTTACACTCTATGACCTGAAAAAAAGGCCCTTAGTCTAATTTTCCCAACGTCACCGCTGTTGGGTTTCTCGTAAACGCAAGTTTCTAATCACGTTCGCTCTGTGTAGTAACTGAGTAACCCTTCTTTCATCCCTCTACACACACACACACACATACATATATATATATATATATATATATATATATAAAGTCATGTCTTCAGTAGCAACCGAGCTTGAAAAGCACTTTGGAGTTCTTATAAACTCCAAACCTCCTGGCTCTCAGCGTGGTCAGGTTGAGGCTATTACTACTTTGTCGGAGACAAATATTGAGGTAAGTAACGCTTGGTATTGTGTATCTTGCGTAGGGTGAAATTGCATCTAACACTTAATTGTATAAAATAGTCCGAGTCTGTTGTTGTATCTGCTCTGGTTAGATACCTCAAACGCGCTCCCGTCACTCACAAGCTTGGTGCTGTGTATATCTTTGACTCAGTTCTTCGGAAATGGATAGAAAAGGCAAAAGCCCAGGGCCAGCCCGATGTGAGCAGTGCAGATGAACATGGTACTTTCGCCGCCGGAGTTGCTCGTATCAGAGATGTAATTGAGCCCCTTGTGCTTGATGTCGTCCGTGTATGTCCTCCTGATCAGCGGGAGAAGATTAAGCGTCTGGTAACTATCTGGGACCGGTCTGGCGCTCTTCCTAGTCATATGATTTCTACATTCTTGAAAACTCTCCAGCAACCTTCTGAGCCTGGTAAGTTTAGTCTGTCAGTCGTAACTACTTGATACATTCTCTTGCTAATATGTCTCATTGGCCATTTAGACCGCTCTACTACCCCGCAAGGATCACCACCTCCTGGAATCATCAATGGTATTCCTAGCCGATCCACGAGCCGCGCCCCTTCTGCCATTGGAACTCCCCCAGTTTCAGCTCCGGCTGTGACTCACGTTCCGTCTCTAGTTCCTGCTGCCGAACCAGCCTTCGACAGTGCATCCTCTATCTTGAGCCGATTGGCTGCTATTGCCCACAGTAGCAACAAAAGTACCCCCACCCCTTCAAACAATTCCACTGCTGCTCCCCCAGCACAACCCACAGCACCAGCACCAGCCCAAACCCACGTCCCTGTAGCAGCCCCGGTACAGCCGCAAGCACAAGTACAAACGCCCGCCTACAATGACTACTATGTGGGCTCTTACGGTGCTGTTAATCCCATGCAGAATCCTATCACTGCTGCTCCTGCTTCGGCACCCACAGCACCTCCGGCAACAGCCGCAGCACTCCCACCTGCACAGGCTGCAGCTCTTGCTACTTTGATGAGCTCCATTCCTGCTCTCCAAGGAGGATTTCCCAATGCTGCGGCGGGAGGAGCGTTGAATCCTGCCATCGCCGCCATACTTCAGACCTTGGCGTTAGGCAATGCTCAGCCTACAGCTCAGCCTCAACAGAACAACAATACATTTGGATTTGGAGCCTATGGTGCGGCTAAGCCTGGTATCCAGCCTCCTACCGGTCCCCAAGCCGATCGCGAGTATGGCCGATCTCCTCCAGGTCAAAGAGGTCGTTCAAGATCACCTAGTGGTGGAAGCGGTTGGCAACGCAATGGTGGTGCAGGTAACGGTTATGATGATCATAAGAGTGGCCGTAGTGAGTACCGTGAACGTAGTCCTGCGGGTAACAGAGCCTCGGAACCCATAAGACCCCGGTGGATTGAGTACGATAAGACACTTCCCGAAAACCATATCCGAGTTCTTAGCCGTACTTTATTCATTGGTGGTGTAAACTACTCGGACTCTGAGCTTCACAATATTTTTGCAGCCTTTGGTGAGGTTCAGTCGTGTATCGTCAACAAGGATAAACGCCATGCATTTGTCAAGATGCTGTATCGTGATATGGCTGCACGCGCTATGGAAAAGATGAAGTCACCCGAATATCAGCATTACGGACTTCGCACTCGCTGGGGTGTGGGTTTTGGTCCTCGTGACTGCAGTGATTACAACACTGGTATCTCTGTCATTCCAATTAACGCTCTGACTGAAGCTGATGTTAAATGGATGCATACCGCCAAGTTCGGTGGATGTGGCGATGTTGAGATTACTAGCGGCATGTGCGTCGAAGAGCCGGATATTGAGATTGGTGCTGGTGTATCTTCCAAGGCTATTTCTCGCCGTATACAGACAGACCGTGGTGGTTCCTATGGCCCCCGAAGTACGCGTGGCGATGCTGCTCCTCAACAGGCCGCACCGGCTGCTGCTCAACTACAGGCTCCTACACAGCCCCAGAGCCACAATCATCACGGGCCTGGCAATTCTTTCCGAGGCGGGCATGGAGGCCATGAGGGGACAGGCCATCATGGGCCTCCTGCTCGGGGTGGTCGCGGCCGTGGAGGTTTCCGTGATCGTGGAAGGCCACGCCGAGATTTTGATACTCCTCAGCAGTTTGGCCAAGGGTTTGACTATGGGGCCAATTACTAAGCAGAGAGAGTACTTTGCTTACATTTCAAGATGCATGTCACGTCGTAATATTCGCGACGCCAAGGCTGCATAAGATGTTGAAAAAGTTGGAGAGGGCGGGAGAAAACATGTGCCTAGATTCATGAACTTCACAGTATCACTTGGGTTCTTTTCTTCCTGGAGTTAAGTTTTCTGTTATTTGTGTGCCTTTTCTTGCTAGTATTGGCGGTTCTCGTGCATTTTTATGTGCATTTCTTTTCCCCTCTTTTTAGTCGTTGGTGGTGGCTCCACGTTTTCTTATTTTGTTTATTTTCCGGTCATATTTGCTTCTATTTGGTAGTTTTCACTGAGAAGCCGTTGGCTAAGTTTATATTAACTTGTTTCTGAATGTTATCAACTCAATCAATAGTAGCCGAATGTAATGATGGATGTGGCAAACTATGTGGCTACACTGTAGGAAATGCGGGGGCATATGGGGTGGGGCCATCCTATGAAGAAGTGAGTAATTTGCATGTATTTGAGGGGAGGAATTCTCTTTGTTCTTGGTTTTTGATTTCTTCTTCTTTTCTCTCCTTAGATTCTTTTAGATTAAACGCCTTAAGGTATTCTTCCTGAGTGTTCAGAAGTAACACACCAAGAAATCTAAAACAATACCTCTTTTTTCTTTCTGTGCTCTCCTTTATTTTGTCTACCACAACTACAAACCTTTGCCGGATACCGTACCGAGGACCAAGACTGGCGCCCCGAGGCTGTTGCAGAGGATAGTGAGGCTCTTGGCTCACAACTTGCACAGGTCGCTTATGTTTTTGCATGCTCGAGGGGGAAAGCTTACACTCAGAGAAAATCTTGACCCCCAAGTCTCAAAGCTACTTGAGTACAATGGACAAGACGTACAACGGCCCCAATTTTCGACAGCACAAAATAGCCCTCCTTCACCAACCACAAGGTAATACACCCTTCAGGGAATTCTTGCCCAAGTTCGAAGACCGGCTGGCGCAATTAGGGGGGCTCTCTTGGGCAGATGATGCCAAGATCTCCCAGCTGTTAGGTGTCTTGAACCCACACTTGTACACGCTGGTGTCATTCATGGATAATGATGACCTCAACTATGATCAATACTGTCAATTGGTCATGCGTTGTTCCATGAATCACAATGCCCTGAACATGATCGCCAGGATCAATGCGCCTTCAACCTAGACTTCTTCTCATGCGGTGCCCATGCACCACGAAGTTACCAGTCACGACCTACCCACGACTAGATGTGACAGACGATGAACTCCGAGGAAAGCGTGCCAAGTTGGTGACTAAAAAGAGGCCGCTTCCCGAAGAGCGGCCAGGGTGTGGTACCTCTCAGTGCCCTTTGCGCCGCCCAGGAAAACTATCACCCCTCCCTGATGCTCTATCTCGCCTTCATATTCCACAGGACTTGGAGGACCCCCGCCCAAAAGCCCGCTCCAGCAACTGCTGACTCCGGGCCGAGATAGTACCCTACTCGCCCGCCTCATATATGCATCAGAGCCAGTACCTTCCTTATTCCAAAAAGAAGAGTTGAGCAATCTGGGGAACCAAACCCTGTCCGAGGATACAGACTACACCTTGGGCCGCACTGTTGTAGTTTTTAGAGCACCATCTTGGCTAGAAAAAAGTAGTTCGTCGACTGACCACAGCTTACCACCCACAGTCAAACAGAGCAACAGAGAGCGAGTCAATGTGGAGATCAAAGCAAAACTGTCAAAGCTACTGACAGGGCGTACAGGTTGGATCAATTGTCGCCTGATGGTCAAATTTACCTTGGATGCAGCTACTACCTCTTCCGCCGAAAAATCACACTTTGCACTGGCCCACAGCTTCGATCCTCAACTGCGACTGGAAGCAATCACCCCATTGGCCCTGCCACCAGACCACTAGAATCATGAAGAGTCTAGCTGGCCAAGCTAAATGGGCCCAAACTGCACTAAACACTGGAGAAGCGTGCAAACCAGCACATACCCAATCAGCAATTTAAACCTGGTGACTGGGTCTGGGTCTGGCTGCCCAAGAGCTCATATACCACACCGGTCAGAAGCTGAGACCTAGCTACCAAAAGTTGAAGGTTTTAGACGAGGCCAGAGGCCACGGCATTTCCCATGTAGACAGACTTGGGCATTATCCCAACGGCCCTTTTCTCGTCGCAAAGCACACTCCACCAGGTCCAGTTAATATCGATAGTGTTGCGGAATGGAGAGTGGGGGATATTTTACAAGAACGCCGTGCTACAAGCTGTAGCGAGGCCCAATATCTGGTAAAATAGGACAGTGTGCCAGAACCACTGAAGCTTTACCTTGGACGGGTGGCTGAAGAGAGGAAAAGTTGGATGCTAGATCGTCTTAACACGGCAAAGGAACCAGACATGCGTTCGAGTTGGAAGACACGTGGTCGCACTGCAATTGCAGTTGGACTATGAACGAAGCTATGGCGGGATAGATGGTAGTTTGGTTGGATTCTTGTCTTTTCCCTTTATCAGAAAATATTTGTTCCTGCTGTTGAGCGCCACTTTACTGACTAAGCATCTACAGTGCACTATCACAGCCTTGTAGATACACTCATTCTACCTACGTCTCATCGGACAACAGAGATTCTTTACGTCTAGCATCAGTGTTACGGGCTGCGCGCTCACAATTGGAGCGGCTATCGTTACAGGGGGTGCATCCGCAATCGGAGCGGCCAAGCGGCTTGAAGAGATTTCCAGCAAAAACGCTTGGATAAAGAATTGGTACAAATAGGGCAGGATGCGCTCAGTCTTAGGGTTCCCCTTTCGTCTTTATATTCTTGTAAATAAATCGCAAGCGCCGGAAACAATCAGTGCGCCTCTACCCGTAACAGGAACGATGCATTATTGGTGGGGTGTTGCCTGTAATGATATTATGGATCATACGTGGCTCAGGCTCTGCCCTCCCCTAAACGCCTCTATAGCGCGCCCTATTCAAAGACCCCAAAGAAATTACGTCATTATCTGTGGATTGTGACTCACTTCTTACCAGTATAAAAGCCTCGTTAGAGACTGTTAGTTCTCGTCCTTTCTTCCCTTCCACTCCTTCATACAAAGCCATACTGTATTTCATGAAGCCTTAAATTTTAGGGTTGGGGTTGAAGGGTTGGGTTGAAGGGTTGGGTTGAAGGGTTGGGTTGAAGGGTTTTCTCCCCCCCCCCCCCCACTTCCCTATTCTGTCCTACCTCCCTCTGAGTTTCAACATGGGGCAAGGAAAAGGAGTGAGGCCCACCAGCCCCAGATCCAAGAACAGCATGCAGAACAGCACATTGGGCGACGCATGGAACAGCACATCGAGAGAGACATTGCACAGCACACTACATCATGCATCGAGTACTATGTTCATGTTCATTCTAGCATAGGCAGTCTCTCTTCTCTCTTCATCAGAATATAGTTGTTCCTGCTATTACGTCCGTTTGCTGACTAAGCCCGTAGAAGAACCACTGACTTCGTTAAATAGTCTTAGTTCATTTCCTTTCTTCCTTGTCAGTTTCTTTAATAGAGGAGCCATCGTACAACTATTCTGTCTTGTATGCCGTCAAGCCCTGCAGCACCGACAACAAACTTCTATCTCTAGAAAAGTGACATTCCCATTTGCTACACCTTGTCGACTACTTTGGGCATGGAAAAATCTCTGAAGATCATCTGCCTGACTGTTAGATAGCTTTGCCATAACTTAGAAGGCTTCTAGTAGCGTAGAGTGCTAGATTGAGCGATCTAGAAAACAGACGTGTGTTTATATAGATATATATATATATATATCCAAGTACGTGATACCCGTATGACACCTAGGGTTACTAACCCACAGTGGGTCCTCCGAAGGAAAGATTATATGATTGTTAGATTAGTCAGCACTCTCCAAGTAGGAGATTAATGGAGCCTTCTACGTAGGCTTCCTCTATATCTTAAAACTCTCAACGCGGTAAATGTACATCTAGTCGAATGACCACAACATTAAGCCGACTGCTAAGAATGTAGCATGAGCCATTCTCCTCTGATTATCGATTTAACGGTTGATGAACCTCAGGCCGATGTGGAAAGCTTAACCACACTGACAGCTTCTGAAACAAAGAGCAAATGGCCATCAGAGAGCGATATTGGCACTGGTCCTGGCTCATGTTCATTTTCGTCAGAGCCAAGAGGTAAGAAGTCAATCATGACAAATGCCTTGCGGCTACAACTGGTCAGTAGTCGGCCGGACAAACTCCGCTATCGCCAGGACCAACATGATTACCAAAGTCGCTATGGTCAGGGTCTACAGAAACAGAAACAGAACCAAACACTGTCATCGTTACCGCCATCACAGCGTCCACTGCTACAACGATCCTCAGCCCTCCATCAAAACCGCACGCACAATAGCCAACCAAGCGCCCTCCTGGACCAAAGCGCACAAGAAAATGCCCAGCCTGGGCCTCTCGCTGATAACTCTAACTATGATGCAGCACCTCGACCCCGTAAACGATTGCGTCAGGATTTCGACCTTGGATGGGTATGCACGTGTCATTCATAATTCATACAATCACGCCTAAATACACGACCTCTTCTGCGACGCGTTTTGGTCCCGTCGTCATGCATATGAGAAATCTTACTAACGCCACCTGCCTCATCATTTAGAGTCCGATTATCAACCCATCACCATGGCATCAAAATGGCACTTTGAGCCCTATCCTCCACCAACAATCTATCAACAATACTACGACCGCCTCTAGTCTATCTTCAAATTACTTCTATCCTGCTCACAAAGCCAGCAACTCTTTGTTGGCTGCCCAACCGACCTCAATAAATGGCACCGACTTACTTGACGATGTTCAGTACTTGGTCGATATTGTGCACCCTATCAAGCGCGAACCTAATGTCCCCTCCATGCTAGAGTTCCAGCCTCGGAATAATGGTCACAGCTCTTGCACATCGTCATCTTCTTTACTTGGCCCTGAACCATTACCACCTTTGCGACCCAAATCTCATAATGGTGGGCATATGATTGATACTGGTGTCAATACCAAAACTACCAAGGCTCCACAAACACCATCTCCGCCATCTCCGCCTCCTCCGCCTCCTCCATCTTCATTTCAATTTCTAAATTCTCCCGTTCGAGACCCTCGCCGAAAGCCGCCTGAAATAGTAAAGGACCCTGACCGAGTGGTGCCGATACAATCTACCTGGCACTACGTCGGCTCTTGGCCGTATCTGTCCTATAGCAGTCGTCGAGGCTTTTTAGATACTCTCACTACCGAAATCCCCTCGGCTGATCTGCAGGCTCTGCCCCCCGGGATCAAATTCCATGTCGACTTTACACCCAACGAGATTAACTATATTCTGCAAGCAGCTCGCATGTTTGTGTCGTTCAAAAAGCCACCGTCCAGCAAAATTAGAGAGCTGTCTCGCATCATTCACAAATGCCCTAGTTCGATCTTGGACCTTAGCAAGCTGGAGGGCCGGGACGCCCTCAGAAGAAGGGGCTACATGGATATTTACAACTTCCTCTCCGACGTCAACTACCGCCAAACCAACCATGGCGACCCGCAGGCCATGTCGATTGAACATGACCAAACCAAAGGAGCCCGAGAACGATGTGCCAAACTTTCCAGCATGAGATTCTCGCGCGAGGTTGAGGGTCGGCTGGGCTTTGGAAGATCAAGGCGGTACCTGCATGCCAAGAACGACATGTTGACGCTGATTGAGGACAACTTGGATGTGCGCTATGAGTGGACAAACTGTGCCGGCGATATTGCCACGGTCTCGTGGCTGTCTCCCGACACCTTTATCTGCGGCACAATTACACATTCAGACTCCCACAATCAGCAGTACAACAAGCCGGGAAATCTCTTGATTGGGTCTGTAAAGGATATGGTGCTCCAGGCTCTGCCAGATCACCGTATTTCTAGACCCATAATAGAAAAGGGTGAGAACTCGACAGATGCCATGAGAGAGAGCCAAGACCCCTGGCTGTATTCCTCCGTAGTATCATCTGCGTTTGATGAAGAGACTGGGCTGACGTACACTGCAAGTTTTGATCATACCGTTAAGATCTGGCGCCCTGATGCAAATGTCAGGGGCTCTATCAAGTGTGTTGCGACATGGCAACACGCAGGCAATGTTAACTTTGTCCTGCCTCGAGGGAGCCTTGTGGCCACGGGAATGGATGTTACTAACCACGCTGTGCGTGTCTATACCGTAGACCCCGACGGTGACATCAGTAAAAGCCGCTATAGATCGTTCGGAAACCAGGCTGGGCCGCCCAACGTGTCGATTTCGACAGAAGAAGACAGGCCTAAATGGGGATACCTTCCTGCAACCATGCAGTGGGGGAAGGGTGCCTACTGTCGTCATCACTTGCTCGTAGGATATTCGCCTCGCTCTTTTACCAAAGACGAAAGCGATATCCCCCCAAACCGCCGCAACTCGGGTGTGGTCCGCGTTTGGGATGCTGTCACGGGAAATGAGGTTATGCTCAACTTCCCACTCGCCCAAAATGTGTTCGAGGTAGCTTGGCATCCGAGTCAGCCCACGTTTGCTGTTGCTACGTCGGCTACTACGTCGATTATGCATTTTGAAACCAGAATCAAGACACAGATCCGCATCTGGTCGTATGCGGCCGATAACCCGAATACCACTACTGGAACATACCACCTGAAACAGACTCTGGATTGCTACTCTGCTGATATCAATGAGATCACCATCCGCCCTAATAGCATTGCATACTCGTATGTCACTGCGGCGACGACTGACGGCTGCATATATGTTTGGGATACGGCAAGAGGAGACAACCCTTTACACATCCTCCATCATGGCCGGTCCGTGGACCCTTTGCCTGATGGTAGCGAGTTTGATACAGGCGTCCGCTTCACGCTCTGGGGCTCAACGTCAAACCGATTGTATACTGGAGGGTCTGATGGTGTGCTAAGAGTATGGAATATAAGAAACAAAAAGCCGTTTGTCCGTAACCTAATTGAGGTTCCTGGTCCTCTCATGGCCGGTGCTTTCTCTGCCGACTTTTCTCGTATGGTTATTGGCGACGCGTCAGGACGCGTCTTCCTTCTTACTAATGACGCCACGGACTCGCGTCCCTCTAATTTATTGACCCTCACCATGCCTGACGGCAAGACGCGGCGCATCCGCCGGCCACAGCCAATCACACCACACTTTGAGCCGCTTCTACCCGAAGGCCATCTCGCTACGAGTTCTAGCACGGAAGGGGTCATGCGTGCCCGTGCTATGGTACTATCAGGTCAGATAACTCTTCACCCTAATCCAACCATTGGCGCCGTTCAAGGCCCGTTATATCAAACCTTAGGCTTGTACCGCCCCGATGCACACTTTGAAGGCAATATTGCTCTGGGCCTCACATATGAGTTTGCCTCAAAACAGCAGGAAATACTGCGTGGATTGCCACAGATGACTGCTACTAGAAATTCCGACACATTTAGCCACCTTGGGGAACTGGTGCGGCACCCACGGAATTTCGTGGCAAATAGGGATGAGATCCATATGCACCTGCACAACTTGCACCGGGATCTCAGCCTTGATCGGTTGCAGTCAAGAGTCTTGGCTCAATTGAGGGCTGAGGGTGCACAGCTTGAGTTGGAACATGATTTTGAGTATGAGTCGGACGCAGAGTGAATGAATGACAAAATATGTTAGTGCAACTATAGATAGGGGACGGATTGTCACGTGTTGGCATACATATAGCATTGGCGCCCCTAGTCTAGTAATGCAGTAAACTTGTAATGTCAATTTCTACCTGTGAAGCCATGAATTTGGGAAACACCAATAAAGAGGAATTAACGGAGAGACAAAGAAAAGAAAAAAAGACAACGACGTAATCCTGCAATGAATGAATGCTCTGCTGTTGCTATAAGAGAAGTGACATGTGAAAAGTAGGTATTCGAAATAAAACTATTGGACAGACATGAGGCCCTGTATCTGTTATGCCTTGCCTGCTCTCTAGAGATGTGGCTTCTCGGGGGTGCTGTTGATCTCCTCATACATAACCGCAATCTCATTCTGGAAGGCCTTGGCAGCCTGCGGACGTTTTAGCTTCAGCCTATGGGGAAATAACGAACAGTAAGGGGTTAGCAAAGAGGAAATCACGGCCGAGTTCAACATGTATATCGGGATTGCAGAACTTACGTGGGGGTCAGTAGCTCGTTGTCAATCGTGAAGGGGTCAAGTGCCAGGTGGCAGCTGCGCACGCGCTCGAAGCTGTTGAACTTGGCCTTGCGGCCAATGTGGTCGAGGATCTTGAGCATCTCACGTCTTACCACTGGCTCATGTAGCGCAGCACGTAGAGCGGGCAGATCGGTGGGGGTGATATGGCGCTGTAAATGCTTAGAAGCAAACGGCGCAAAGGTGGCGGGGTCGACGCCGAAGATACCGACTAGCGAGGACTGCACGGGATCGCCGTGTACAAAGGCCGATACAATCAGGTTTGTGTTACCCATGTACACGTTCTCAATGCGCTCGGGTGAGATGTACTCGCCCTGTGCCAGTTTCAGCACGTTCTTCTTACGGTCTATGATCTTGAAGCGACCAAGGGAGTCAACCTCGGCAATATCGCCGGTGTGGAACCAGCCGTCAGCGTCAATGGATTTGGCAGTCTCCTCGGGGTTCTTGTGGTAGCCGCTGAAAATGCAGGGACCTCGGAGAAGGATTTCACCACGAGGGTTGGGCTTATCTGAGGCCAGGTACTCCATGTCGGGGACAGATTCCAGGCAGACTTCAACGCACGATGTCGGAGCACCGATGTTGCCTGTGGTAAAGTCATTGGACATCTGCACGGTAGCAACGGCGTACGACTCAGTCAGGCCATAGCCCTGCACAAATCTGTTTCCAAGAGCGGCACGCAGGAAAATCTGCACATCGGGATCTAGCTGGGCGCTGCCGCTGACCATGAAGCCGCAGCGGCCGAGACCAAGAGCAGCCGTCACCTTGGGCGTCCAGATGCGGTCAAACAAAAAGTGCTTGTTGGAGGCCTTGCCATCGGCGAGTTTCATGTTAGCCTTTTTTGTTTCAATGACCTTGCGGGAAAGGGCGCCCTTGACGCCGGGAGCCTCGATAGTGGCAGTGCGCAGGGCGGAGTTAAAGCGGTTGAACAATCGAGGCACACTCATAAAGCCACTCGGTTTCAACAGTTTCATGTCATCCACCAGCGCCGTCACATCACCATGGAAATAACCAATCTTGGCTCCTGATGCCAGGGCTGTCGTGTCCACCATGCGCCCGTAAATGTGAGCCAAGGGCAGGTAAGAGATGTGTGTGTCACCGGGTCTGACGTGGTCACTGGCCTGGGCTCCAGTGATGGCAGACACGGCATTGCGGTGAGTTAAGACGACACCCTTGGGTGTTCCGGTAGTGCCGGATGTGTAGTTGATGGTAATCAGATCGTTGGGGCCGGGGGGACGCATGGGACGGCCAGACTGGGCGCCTATGGCCTCAACATCACGCATGTCGTAGATCTTGATTCCATGGGAGGCGGCGATATTGTTGAGTACGGAAAGCATGGTCATATCGGTCTGTTCGCCGGAATCAAGGGGGTCTAGCGAGATAATAGTCTTGAGGGTGGGAATGCGAGCAGCTAGGCTTAGAAGAGCCGGCACGTGAGGCAGCGAGCACATGAGGACGGGGAGTTCGGCATGGTTGATGATGTACTCGGTAGTTTCAGGGCCGAGGGTTTCATAAAGGGACACAGAGAACAGAGACTGGGAGATGATAGCGAGCTCTATATGAGCATAAGCGTTAGCCTGGGAGGGAGGATCACAATGATAAACAGAACAGCGGCCGCCTGACCTAGCCAGCTAACTTACCGGCAATCTGCCACTCCACGCGGTTCTGCGACCACAGGCCCACGCCATAAATAGAATCCGGCTCAACACCAGCTGCCCGCATCACCTCGACAATTCCAGCGCCGAGGTTCTTGCGCCGCTCGGCAACCTCAGCAAAGGTCAGCCACGCATAGGAGTTCTCCCACGACCGCGTGTCGCGATTCCAGGGCCGATTGCCAAGACAGCTCATTGAGGCCTGGCGCCGGGCCACGTCCTCGAACAGGTCGTGGGTGGTTCGGATATCGGCGTCGTACGTTTCCAGCAGTCCAGTTTCACGGAGGCGCCAGTGGCGATACACGGCAGTTCGGTTCTCGCGCTGAGAGCCGGGAATCGCGACTCCGTGGGGCTGGCCTGGTGGCGGAGTGAGGGCCAGGTCCTTCCGCAAGGCAGCCATCTGCGAGCGGGAGACTATGGTGGTTTGCGGGCCGTTGCTCATCTTGTACACAACAGAGATGCACGTTTATCGAGGGTTAGTGAACGAGCAGTTTGTCAAGGGCAGTCAGTGGCTGCTGGAAGAAGAGCAGAGAGAAACGCAGGCGAATCTAGCACAATAAAAAGCCTCAGGTCACCCGAGAGGCTCAAAATTTGAACGGGCGAAAAAAAAGCGCAACGCGGAATGTGGAAAGAGCAGGTCCAAGAATCGTAGTTACGGGGCTGAGAGCTCGACGTCGCAAGTCAAATTGACTTTCTGGGGAAGCAAGAATGGGCAGTTACTGATTGTTGCTTGTTTTCTAGGTCTATACAGAACCACGTATGGAGCAGGCAAGGAGCTGTAATAAAAAGGCTGGAAAAAGAAATGGACAACGCAAAGGGCAAGGCATGCAACTTGCTTCCCTGTTCGTATGGGGAGGTCGCGGAAGTTTGGCTACAGCCACTGTTGCAGCTATGACTTCCGCCTCTGAGCATATGCCAGATCCAAACGCCTCCTGCCAAGCTACAGCCAATTGGCCGAGGTTGGTGTTCCTTCCCTTTCTTTTAGTGTCCTCGGTTCATTTGATGGTATTTTTTTGTAGTCTGCCCAGCAAAGGTACACTGTGGAGCAGCTTGTTTCACGGGAGCTACCATGGCTTCATGGCGTTTCTAAGGTACTTTGGCGTCGCCCAGTACATACGTAGACGTTTCTATTACAACCCCACAAAAGAAATCGCTGAGTTGGAGAAAGATGATTCATCCAAAATTGAAGGAAGCACTGCAGGTAATAACCTAGTGAGTAAGCCAATACAAGCCTCGGTAGTCTTTTGTTGCCCATTGATTGGTCAACGCGTCGCACTGCGATCGTGCACATGCCAAAGTTGAATTCACTGGCATGATGCTGTGTTGCAGAGAGCTAGGGTTAGAGGTAACCCGTTCTTCTACTTTCCTTCCGTCAAGGTTTCTAGAAGACCGGTACCTTTTGTCAAGTTGTACAAGAACAGCTTCTGGATCAGGAGGCTGGTTACTCCAGCAAGTAGACTGACTGACTGGCTGACTTGACATATGTCGGTAGAGCAATTCAAATTCTGAGGCTGCCAACGTACGATCGGCGCCTCAGGAAGCTGGTGGATGTGCCTACTCAGAGTAGCCAGCCCCTTGCTCTTTCACCCGCTGCCTCCAACGCGTTATATCGGGATCATGCTATCCTGCAGGCTGTCGGTGTTTCAGCAACATCTATGCATTGGTTCGTCGCCATGTCTTGAGGCCTATACATATGGGCTGTCGTTCTTTGGCATCCCGTCGTTGAAAACCCCCCCCCCCCCCCCCGTTCTTTCCCCATCATTGCACGTAGTGAGCCGGTCTCGCTGTGTTTTTCAATTCGGATGGCACCCAGTATCGCTTCTTTGGCCATTCGCGGGCTCCAGGCTGCGTTGGCTTTGGTAGTGCTGGTTCTTGCCATGGTCGGTGCGTACATGCGATAGTAGAGCATAGCATATGGCATATGCCTTGCGTGAACACTCTGCCAAAACATCTGGAATGCTGTTGTACTAACTGATCGTCGTGGACCCCTCTAGTCTCTCAGTTCTACAATACGCGCACGGAATTTTCAGCACCTTCACAGGTTAACTTCCTTATTTTCGTCCCTCTCTTTTCTCTCCTGTCTTTGGTGTATCTTGAGGTGCTGCCGCGGATGGCACCTCGGCGTAAGTCCTATGGATTTAAGCTACATAAACCGAAAGCCTTATCGTCTAACTCTGAGATAGTCTCATATCCCTTTATCTCCTTTACCGTTGAGGGCTTGAATGCTGTGTTTTACTTTTCCGGATTCACCGCCCTCTCTGTGTTTATATCGAGGCTTTCGTTCTGCCTGGGATCTATCTGCACAACAGCCCGCATGACAGCGGCATGCGGTGGCATTGCATTTTTTCTGTGGACGGTAACAATGGCTATTTCCTCGCAGGCTGCATTTGGCTGGAAATGGAGGTCCCAGAGAAAGAGACAGGCTGCGGCGCCATCCTCGGTTGCAGCAATGGCCCAGGCGTAGGTGCTGACCATCAAGTGCAGATGGGAACGGACAGAACACGCGATTCTTAAGCCTAGGAAGGTCGCCGGGATCGGGCTATTTTCATGTCCTTTATTTCAAGGCTTCGGAAAAGGAAGCGAATGACGGGTTGGGGACGACCAAGATTCGCCACCCCAAATAATATGGCCCGGACTCTATTGGTCCACGTCTGTTGCTGTCACAATCCGCAGGTTGTGCTTGGTCTTGCACCTCTAGGATCAATTTGACAGGCGGCCGGGATTGTGGGTGCGAGCTATGGCGTGCTTTTAAGGAACCGGGCTCTCCACTTTGACTTACATAGCGCACAGCCTAGACATAGACTAGCACGTATCAATAGGGATATTGAGCTTCTGAGGTTACGGGCCGGCTCTGATATTTGGATGGGCGATGTTGCCATCAGCAAAAAAACCAAAAAACCCAAAAAAAAGAAATCCCCCATCGTGAGAAAGCGAGATGAATGAGACACATCGACTATCAACCTGCTAGCATAGCACTCCCTGCTGGTGTATAAAGACATATTCTTCGCCGACTTTCTTTCTCTCCCCTTTCTTGCTTTCATGTTTTAACTAGAAAAAAGCCTTCTTTGTCCGACTTCTTCTGTTAATCTTGAAATATATCCCCACAATGTCTCGAAAACGTAGCTGCTGGTGGCATAGACAGGCACAGCACGGGAGCCGGTGGTGGGGTCGGGCTCCTGGCCAGCATGGAGCTGCAAAGTCTCGAACTTTTGTTAAGGACTTGGCTCATGGCGCACGTCTGTTTGGCTTGAAGGAGTTTGGCAACATCTATAGTCGCATCATGAACGTGAGTCTTCCCTGGACAATATATTCCTATTGACACTATGAGAGACCAAGATGCTGCTACAATCGCTAACACACCAAAAATGTGCCTCCCTCTCCCTCCAGCCTACGCTTGATGTATTTGAGAAGCGCGTTGCTGCTCTTGAGGGTGGTGTTGCTGCCCTGGCTACCTCTTCCGGCCAAGCTGCCCAGTTTATTGCCCTCACTACTCTGGCCCAGGCCGGCGATAACATTGTCTGTACGGAGGCACTTACAACTGGCTCAAGGTCCTTCTGCCACGTTTTGGCATCACCACCAAGCTTGTCAAGGGCGACAATGCCGACGACCTAGCCGCTGCTATTGACGACAAGACCAAGGCCGTGTACATTGAGTCCATTGGCAACCCGCGTTACAACGTGCCGGACTTCGAGGCCATTGTGAAGGCTGCTCATGCCAAAGGCGTGCCTGTCGTTGTAAGTTGACTTGTCTGCCTGGTTGCCTATCGCACGCTTAATTCTACCGAAAGGCCAGCTGCTAACTATCTACTCCTCGCAACAAGGCTGACAACACGTTCGGCGCGGGTGGCTATTTCTGCCGTCCCATTGACCATGGCGTCGATATTGTGGTGCACTCGGCCACCAAGTGGATTGGCGGTCATGGAATCACGATTGGCGGTGTTATTGTCGACAGTGGCCGTTTCGACTGGGGTGCTAACGCTGACCGCTTCCCCGACATGGTCAACCCGTCTGCTGGATACCATGGCCTCAAGTTCTGGGAGACCTTTGGCCCCATAACTTTCATAATCCGTGCCCGCATCGAGATTATGCGTGACCTGGGCGCCTGCCAGAACCCCTTTGGCGCTCAGCAGCTGATTCTTGGTCTCGAGACGCTATCATTGCGTGCCGAGCGCCATGTCCAAAACGCCCTGGCCTTGGCCAGATACTTGGAGAGTTCGCCGCACGTTAACTGGGTGTCATACCTGGGTCTAGAGAGCCACAGCTCTCACGAGCTTGCTAAGAAGTACATGCCGCGCGGCTTCGGCGGCGTGCTGAGTTTTGGTGTCACGGGCGGCGGTGCCCAAGGATCGGCGGTTGTAGACAACTTCAAGCTAATCTCCAACCTAGCTAACGTTGGTGACTCCAAGACCCTGTCCATCCACCCATGGACGACGACACACGAGCAGCTGGACGACGAAGAGAATGTGGCATCTGGCGTCTCTGAGGACTTGATTTGCATCTCAGTTGGCACCGAGCACATTGATGACATTATCGCTGACTTTGAGCAGTCCTTCAAGGCTGTTTTGAGTGAATAAAGAAGTGTTGGTTAACAAGGGGTAGCACATGCAAAGGCACAGCTGCCAGGGCAGGCAAGAATGCCCTGCCTGAAAGTATTTTACGCCATGGAGTTTAGGGGTTTATCATTTGCTGTGATTTTGAAGCTTGATAGAATGGAAAAGCAATGCTATGCACTAATAGCATCAGGAAGCTGATACCGAAAATAATGAGTATACCTATTCGCACACCAAATTATAATCCAGCCGTCAACGGGCCATGTATGTATCTCACCATGAAACCAAATCTGAGCAGAAAAGCTAAACACCATAATACAACAGTGAGCAGGTTGTTTTACCAGGAATGTCAGAAACTATCGCCAACCAACTACATCTCCCAACAGAGTCAGCACATCGTGAGCTAAAAAGCTATTTAGTCAGAGGTGCTGGTGGCTTGAAGAAGGCGCCTGATACTATGCAGGAGCTTTTGCAAAATAAGCAAAAAGAGGGTATTCGACGAAGCCATAGAGCAAATTGGCTCAGCAAGTATCATATGCCCGTGTTGATATTCCTGCGAAGCAACACCGCTATATTGCAGGCGTACAGGCTGCGGGTTTACCTACTTGTACTCTTGCTCTGGCCTCTGTAGGAAGCAATATGGCTGGGCTAGACGATAACATCCTCTTAATTCAGGAACCAAAGGTGATTCAACGTGACTTCAGGCGTCCTCGAAACACTGCAACGCAACCTTCAGTGAAGGTGAAATAAGTGTTTTCTCACCGTGTCAGTATATCTATGAAAGCCCAACAGTCATCCCATCACCATCCCCTGCCACACAGCCGATGCCAGACCAAGGCACCCACCATCAACGGCCCCAGTACAGCGCCAACTCAGTCACTGGGAGTATGGCGATAGCCTCACGGCGATGAATCAGTGGGATATGGAGACAATTCGAGACAAAGGAAAGACAGCAACACTGCCAATATCACCAAAGAAGGCTTTTTTGAACTGGGGGGGGGGAAGGGATGTTGTAATGTAGAGCTAATGCGACTATTTGATTCGCTGGATTGTTGTCAAGTACGTGGCGAGTAGGAAATCATCGGTGCTCAAAATAATATGGCATCGCCAACCTACATAGTGTATATATGTGTATATATATACATATACCCTAGCTATAGCCATGACAACCCTAACTACTGGAAGCCTGGCCCCACTCCCTTAACTATGCATCATGAGCGCCACCTATTATTGTGTTGCCAACTAGTAGTCTTCAGACGTCCTTAAACACCTTGTTGAGCAAGCCCACCAACTTGTCATTGTCCCACACATCCCTTACAATGCGCGCGGTATACTTTCTAACAGCTGCGCTAGCCAGCATAGCCGCGGCCACCACCTCGGAGAAAAACGATGATAGCAGTAGCCACCTTGTTTCCAGCACCCCCATCTCGACAACACTCCTCTTCACCGTGCCTGCCAGCCAGGCCCTTGCCAACCCAAGCGCTCTGCCACCCTCGACTCATGCTGTTCTCTCGGCGCCCGGAAAGCGCTTTTTGGCGCCGCTCTCTGTAACCAACAACTTTGTCTTCCATAACGTAACGCCCGGCTCGTACTTGGTCGATGTGTACTGCGCGTCGCATGGATTTGCACCATTGCGTGTTGATATTGATGCAGCTGGCCAGCTGACTGGTGCGTGGGAGACGTATCGCGGCAATGAGTGGGATAACAAGGGCGAAGTCGTCCAGGGTTTCCAGACCGGCAGACTGGAGATGCGAGTGTTGGGCCAGCGAGGCTTCTTTGTGGAAAGGCCCAAATGTGAGTGCTATGGAGAGATCGATATAATAGGGAATGCAGCACTGACAGCAGTCACTAGTCTCCGTCCTATCGCTATTCAAGAACCCAATGATTCTAATGGCCATGGTATCGTTGGTCATGTTCATGGGCATGCCCTATCTGATGGATAACTGTAAGTCTATTGCCTCTATTACTCCATATGGCAATATCATGAAATCTAATAATTTGTATAGTGGACCCCGAGCTTCGTGCTGAAATCGAGGAGCGCCAAAAAGGCACTCTTCTTGGATCCATGTCGGGTGCATCTGGTTCGTCCAACTCTGGCAACACGAAGGCTAGGGCGATTGGAAATGGTAAATCGGAAGGGGTGCGGAGATGATGCGCCATGGATAGTGTTCTATAGGGACTGTCTCCATCTGGGCAGGTCCGCGAATACTGGCGCCAATCAGAAGACTACCAATCGCATGTTTTACAGTGAATAATCCATAGCAGTAAATATATATTAATCGAAATATCAGGTTCGTAATGTCGTGAGCAATTATCTATGTGAATCTGAGAAGCACCAAGCCAAACAAACGCTGCTGCCCTGTCCAGAACTAAAAGTCAAAGTCACCGCCTCCAAAATCACCTCCGCCAAAGTCGTCGTTTTGCCCGTCCATGTAGCCCTCGGTGTAGGCCTCATTCTGTTCATGATCAATGGCCCCTGCTATCATTGTGCCACCCAACACGCCAGCGCCAAGGCCCAGGGCAGCACCACCCATCTTGCCCATTCCGCCGCTCTTCTTCGGCGGTGCTTGCCCATAGTATCCACCTTGAGGCGGGTATCCGCCATATCCTGGCTGCCCGTAGGCCTGGGGAGGATGCCCATTGTTGTAGCCAGGCTGGGGGTAGCCGCCGCCGCCACCATAGCTAGGTTTGCTATGGCGGCCGGCAAGACTTCCTAGAAGACCGCCTAGGCTTCCTGACGCAGCTGCGCCACCAGCACCGCTGTGTTTGCCCGATGCCTTGTTGAAGAGTTTCCCCATCAAGCCGCGCTTCTCCTCGCCGCCATTTACAGGTGTTGAGTTGGTCGAAGATGTGGCATGGTAGGGTGTGGGGGTATTGCTGCTACTTGCGTTGTGATAACTAGCATTCGCACCACCGACATCATTGTAATTGGGGGTTCCGCTAGAGCTGCCAGCATTGTGAAAGCGGGCATTTTCCTCCTCCTGCAGACGGCGGGCTAGAGCTGCATCTTCCTCTTCCTGATTTGAGGGCGCAGTGTCATAGGGGTTCTTTTTGGTGTCGCTGGGTGCAGGCCGATTATGGTCAGGCACATAGCCTGGGGGAGCGCCGGGGGGAGGGGCTTCATTTGGGGGATAGACGGGCTCCCTAGGGACTTCCCATTGCGACTGCTTTGTATACAAGTTCACGTAAAACCTGAAGCACGGAGAGTCGTGTTAGCAAGGCGACTGATGAATAGAGTCGCAACTGTGGATTCCAACAACTCACCACTGTTTGTACTGGTCATTCCAACGTGCAGTCCACCCAGGGGGCACCTGTGGCTCCTGAGGTGGGGGAGGGCCAGAAGGAGGGACAAAGTCGGCCATGGCTAAAGCTGTGGCAGGCAAATGCAGATGCTGAGGCTGGGATAGAGGAGAGGAGCAAAGAACGAAGCCCAAGACAAGATAGGACAGTTAAGATGATGGAAGAAGTGAGCAAGAATGATTCACAGAGAAGATTTCGATGATAGAAAGGAGCAGACAAAAGGACCAAGTACAGATAATGTAGGAGAAAAGGAGAGATTTGGGTATCAGTTATCTGCTGTATATACAGGCCCGTCTGGATGCAGCTGAACGACGTTGATAGACACAGAGATCAAGGCGCAGCAGGTTGGCCAAATGACTGTGAAGTTTATATTGGGCCGAAGGTATGAAACAGGCAAGAGAATCGATAAAATAGCTTTTGAGATAAAGAGAGCAAGCAAAAAAAGGTAATACTCCGTGTTGTGTCTAGCGTTCTATGACATGCTTGTCAACGTCCCGCGCAGCATCAGCTCCCTTTTATACGTCTTAGCTTGGTCTGGTCTGGTCTTAAATAGGAAAGGCTTGTTTCCAAGGCAGGCTGCCCTTTGATGCATAGCCTTGAATGTTTAGTTCTCAGTTCAGTTGCCCAAACTGTATTAGATCCGGCTTTATAAGAGCAAGACGAATCATACTGTGGCTGAGTCTAGCTAATCACGCATGAGTAACTGACCATGTTCACACGTTGATATCGCCAACCCTAACACTAGACCCTTACCCCGCTTCGTTTGATTTTACCCTTGTTCGTGGCAATGATGTCATGTCAATAGGAAGAGAGAAAACCGACTGGTGTACGCCCTCTTCGCACACTCTTGATGTTCATGCATTCTTTGTGCTTTCAGCGTGCTTCAGCGTAAAGAGAAGCAACGAAGCTGTAGCAACGTTGCCATTTCTCTTACCCTCTCAGGCCTTGTTGCTGCTTCTATCGCTACGTACTTGCATTTTTCTAGATAAATCGTGTGTTATTTAAAGTAAAAAGCATGAAAGATTGTGCATAGTTGCGTGAAAAGAGAATATCGCAGAGCTAATGGAAATCCCAGCCAGGTCAAAAAGCCCTATGTATAAGAAATAAACCAAAGATCGTGAACTCCAATCCAGTCTGCTGGGTAAAAAGGACAAAGAGAGAAACACGACGCATGCATTCTATAGACACGACGGAGGATAGGATATAAAGAATGCGGGGTGTTACATACAAGGTCAGGAACGAAGGAAGTAAAAGGTTCACATGTGCTACTGCCCAATTTCAGTCTCTGTACTCATGCGTACGCTTCGCCATCTGCTCGTCTGCGGCCACCAAGCAGATATGCCGCCTCCATGCAGTACGCACCAACTCCATTTTGCATGCGCCTTTCGCTGCCATAGCACACCACAACAGCATCCATAATGTTGCCCAAGACACTTTCCATCGAACCCATTACAGAGTACCCAATGAAGCTAGCCACCAGACCAACCGTGTATGCATACAGCGAGCCTCGAATGACACCAGAACCATCGGGCTTCTCGATTGCTAGTTGCCTCGAGGTTACAACCCATCCTGCAAAGCCCATGGCGACGGCCATGACGAAACGCGTGGCATAGAGAAGCATCTTGGCCAGGCGGTAAGGCACAAGACCACTGTGCCTAGGGTCGTCGGTGGGCGTGTTGAAGACACGCGGCGTGAGTGTTGCAGTAGGTGTCTGGGGGCCCAAAAACTCCATCGAGGATAAGCCGCGGGCCGAGGTCGCCAAGTTTTGCGAGTGGATGCCAGCATAGGTGATTGTAAGCGGGTTGGTCAAGGCGACCACTGATGTAGGCATAATCATATTGGCAACACGCTGGATAACAAAAGACATGCGAGCGGGAAGAAAGAGAATGGGCATTCTAATCATGCGGGCTAGGAGAGTTGCCTGACTTATGGTACCGAATATTGTAGTGAAAGCATGATGTATTGCGGCCTTGACCACCTCTTGCGATGGCGTCATAGGAATGGCGTTGCGATGGAAATACCATTGTGACACGGTGGCAGCCGAAGTTGCTCGGTGCACCTCGTTAATGACAGATACTGTCCACATGTACATGAAGATAAACCACGCGCCTAGCCACCATGTAGACCCCTCGATGATCCACTGCGCCCTAGTTGTAGACATGTGGCCATCAAGAAAGATGCGGGTGAACATGGTTAGCCAGAGCCACGTCCAAACCACAATAGCAACCAGACTGGCAAGGCCAACCGTCACAAGAGCTGAGTTGATGCGCAGAATGCGCGATGAAAACTCCAGGATCTCAATGGCCTGGCGAATTGAGTGACGCCCTTTATATACACAGTAAACCCATGCTGCGGCCGCAGCTAGGGGCACTGCGGATGCCCAGCGCATGGCTCTTTCTTGCGCCCCACCGCGAGCGTGAAAGCTCGAGATAAACGGATACATAAAAAACGACACCGACATTATAGGCATCCCTATCGTGATTAGTACCACCATAGGCCGAACGAACGACTGCAGCGCCGCAAGCCAAATCAGTGCTACCATAATAGCGACTACAGTGTCGACACCAAGCATGTACATGGAGCCTTCAAGAGTAGTGTAGATCGTGTCGCCAATAGGATGTGAGCTATCGGGAGTGGAAGTATGCAGCCACACTAGGAAATACGTGGAAAGCATACTAGCAAGCATTATCAGGTAGAGCCAGGCAAAGAACGAGTCATGCCCGAAGAGCTCCGGTTCAGAAGGTGGGGACAAGACAACAACGTCCTGGATGCGGGATTCGTCAATCTCCGATTCGCCAAACATCGGCTGTTGTCGGAAGGCAGCATGATTGTGTGCTTCTCGTCCATGTGCATCGTTGAATACCTGAAATGGCGCCGGGCTACTATCAAGGAGATCATCTCCATCTCCCATTAAAGAGGCAGGGGGGTCATCATCGTGTATGAGTTCAGAGTCGAGTCCTAACGTAACCATCCTGTCTTTTGAGGATGGCGCTTCGGTATCCGAAGTCATGTGTTCCGATTCTTCATCAATAGCGCCGTGCTGCTTCGTCTGCTTCGGTAATGTATTCCGGCGGTTTCCGTGCCAGCTGCTCTTAAGTCCCTTGGGAAAGGAGCTTTGGAATGCGGGAGCTGGTTCACTTGACTCGTTGTTTTCGTCCGCAAAAGAGGAGTAGCCGCCCCGGCTGTGGTCCAGTGATATATTGCTGGCTTCACCTTCAGAGCCCATACTTTCGGCGAGTTTGCTGGCAGCAGCCACCCTTCTCGAACGCTGAAGAGCATATAGATCGGCAGCGTCGCGGCCTCGGTCATCATCATCATCGTCGTCGTCGTCGTCGTCCTCTTCTCGAAAGTCGTTGTAGTGGCTGTGGAAAAGGGGTGCTTCTTGCTGCTGCGCTAAGCGAGAACCGAAGGCAAGAGGGCCAAAACGGGAGCTAGCGGTATTTCCCCCTGTTTGTTGATATGGGGCACCGGTGGTGCGATACGGTGAAAGAAACGCACGGCTATTCGTAGAGGGTCGCGAGGGCGGCTGCCCAGCATCGGCACCAGGGCGTGACGACGGCCCAGCCTCGGCGTTTGCTTGGCCGACAAAAGTCGAGGCCTTTATTTGGCTTTGAGCCAGGAATTTAGATGCATCTGTAACTCAGACGATTAGCAAAAGCGTTGCGAAAAAGATGACTGCAATAGCTAGTTGGGCTGAGTAGCAACCATGAATAGCGAAGGTTATTGGTCATGCTGCGAATGTAGGGAGTCTTGACTTTTGGTCTTTGTGTTTTGGTACGTGCGGACAGGCTGATCGATGACGTACATTCTGAAAACATCGTGGGATTTTCACAAGTAAAATTCCCTGTCGCAGTTTCGGCCCCAGTTTCTATTTTTGTAGTGTTCAATTAATGCTGAGAGCAGATTCAGATGCCCAGCAAAGTGAATAAGGCCGCTGGGGAGTTGTAGATTGTAAGTATGAGAGAAGAAATTCACTCGCTTCGGGCGTCCTGATAAAACCCTTTCTTTGCGAGTGCTAATCTGCATGCGCCCAGCCAGAAATAAAACGAAACAAAACAGGGTCAACCAAGGCGAAGACAAGGGCGAAAGCAGATAGTGAAAGGACCAGGGTTTGGTGAGAATAATATGAGCCAGAGACAGGGCTAGATCCAAGGGAGAGAGGAGCTGAGGAAGTAAGAGATTAATGGGGGTAGTGACTATCACAAGCCTGCACCAGATAGCGAATAAGTTATGCAGAGGAAAGATTATGACGCTTTGCAGCCTAGAGTATGATGCAAAGAGTTTGTGTTAGATACAGCGAGTAGATTCCTGAGCAGAAACGTCGTACAGCCAAGAGACTATTTCTGGATGTATTTGCTGCCCTCTAGCCTGGAGAGTCTCACGTCCTATTCTCTGTTATTGCGCAAACAGTGTTGATATGATGCTAGCTAAGAGCATGTGGGTTAATACAGCACAAGTACTAGTAAAAGCGTACTAGAGCAAGGCGGTAAGTATCATAGGCTTTGGAGACCAAGCGCTTGATTGGACGGCAAAATGTATGACGAATGACAGGATGATAGAAGGCGAGCCTAGAAGATAAATTGGTCAAGGATGACAAGACTTGTGTGAGAGAGGCTTGAAACTAGGACACCGAATGGATGAACGAGCATTACGCTTCGAGGCTTGATCGAAAGAAGTTTGGAGATGAGTTGCGTGATTGATATTGAGATGAAGAGAGAGAAAGAAGTAAGGAAAGAAATAAGGAGAAAGGAGAAGAAAAAAAAATCTCAGTATACGTCTGTAGGCTGAGGACCCCAAAGGCAAGGACGCACTAAGGCCTATTTGGAGATGCAAACAGCCGAGAGTACAGCTACTGCAAAGTAAAGAAAGGAAAGGCTGACAGGAAATGAGAAATAGAAACCCAAGGCTTCACTTCACGCAACGTGGAGAGAAAAACAAAGTAGGTGCTGTATCATACAAGACTCGACACCATGCCAAAAGTTTCAAAAACAACCCAGGCCAAAGGAGCAGACTACTGTAAGAAGTACATGCTAGATAAGACAGACCTGACTTGTCTCTTAGTGTGTTGTATTTGGCCTCGTCTTTGCTGGTCTAGAAGGATGTTGAACGGCTTATCATAGTCGCTGACAAGGCACAAGAGATGTTCTGCCGGCAAGTTACAGCAGTTCTGCCTAAAAAAAGCCAGTACTAGGGGCTGGAGTATGGATGACAGGAGCATGCGCTTGGCTAGGAAGTGCTGTGGCTTTCTGTGCACTTCTATATCCTTCCGCGCGGTCTTGGTTTTGTGGTAGTTGCCCTCCCCCCAATTGACTGTCTGTTGGAGGCTGCTTTGCTCATCTTGTCTGTTGCTCCTTCTAGAAATGCGACCACCTCACCACCTGTCAGTACCCACTGGAATATAAAATACAGCCTCCCAGGCCTTGTTCACCGCCTTCGTAGCTTTATGTCCAACATTATTGTGGTCGCTAGCCTACTTTACCGCCTTACCGCTTCACCATCATCATGTGCCTCTCACTCCACGATTCTTTGCTGAGCTGACCCTCAACGTCATCCCTTGCTGTCCTTGCAATCCTCCATAGGATTCCTGTTCATTCTTTTTCAGGTTCTCTTGACTACAGTGTCATCATTCGACCACTAAAAGCTAGCTAACTAGCCAGCCGCCAGCCAGCCAGCCAGCCAGCCTGCCCTTGCTGTATACATATCCTAACCTGCTATCTCATAACTTGGCCAGCTTGCTTTGTTATCTCTTGCTTTTTCTTCTTTGTTAGCCCATAGCTCGACAAATCCTTCTTTGCCTCTTTATTCTAAATACTGCGGATCTGCAATCCTTTCTTTCTCTGTTGCATCTATCTGCATTGTCCTGTACTCTCGCTTCAGTTCCCACTTAGCCATTGCATCGCAGCTACATCATAGGAACAACATACTGAATTCAAGCCCCTAGAATTACTTGGAGAGTTTTCTATCGCCGTTCACATCGCCATATTGCTGCTACTGTCGGTCCTCTTTCTTTGCCTAATTTGCCTCGTCGTTTTTTTCTCATTTCCCCCATCACCAAGCTAGCTAGCTAGCTGTGCTCATTCAACCGTGGCTTAGCTTTCCAACTTCGCACTCAATCGCCGCCCTGTTCTGTTTTCGAAGAAAACAAAAGCTCCTCTCTTGGTTCTTTCCCCGGCTATTTCTCCCCTCGTGCATGGGAGCCTTTCGAGCTTATCGTCATTCTCGCTGTCACCATCTAAATTGACGGAGCTTGAGGCTGATATTCCCCAATAAATACTCGCTTGTCAACCGTCCCTTTGTTCGCATACTACGACCTCCGCGTTTCCAACTCCTCGAATAACAAACCCGCTCACGATGGCCTCCGCTCCAGCATGGGACTACATCGCCAAGCTAGTCTGCATAGGCGACTCGGGCTGTGGAAAGTCGAGCTTGACCATTCGCTTATGTGAAGGTCGGTTTTCCGCCCATCACGATGTCACCATCGGCGTTGAATTCGGCTCGCGCATCGTCCCTGTTGGGCCTCCCCATAGCGATACTTATGCGCCGCCCTCGCTAGCCAAAGGTTCTCAGGATAACACCGCATCTTCATCGCCCTTATCGTCGTCAACTACAACACCACCGCCCGCGTCAACAGCAACCGGCCTACCTCCACCACCGCGAAAACCCAAGACTAACCCGAAAGATGCTAGAGAGCTACCGCCGCCACAAAAACACATGAAGCTCTCGCTCTGGGATACTGCTGGTCAAGAAACCTATAAATCAGTCACACGTTCCTACTTCCGTGGTGCTTCTGGCGCTCTTCTCGTCTTCGATCTTACTCGCAAACAAACATTCGACCATGTGACCGACTGGCTTGCCGACCTGCGCCAAATCGCGGAGCCCGACATCGTTGTTGTCCTCGTAGGAAACAAGGCAGACCTTACCGTTGAAGAAGGTGGCAATGACAACGACAAGCGTGAAGTCACACGTGCCGAAGCCGAAGAATGGGCCCGCGCGAACGATATCCTGGAGTATGTCGAGACTAGCGCCAAGAGCGGCGAAAATGTCGAGAGCGCGTTCATGCATGTGGCTGAGCAAATACACATAAATATCCAGGCTGGGAAATACGACTTGAACGACCGCAGGTCCGGCGTCAAGGGCCATGCTAGTGCGACTGGGCAGCGCCTGGCGATAACAGTGGACAAGGCAGCCAAGCGAGGCTGCTGCTGACACGCCTTTCCACGCTACCCTCTTAGCAAAGCATACCTCTTTTGATTCTTCTTTTCTCGGCTCTGGCTTTAAAAAGCCCTGGTTGATTATTGATTACATTGTGCTTTGATCTCCTTAGAGTTGTTGCTTCTTGCTTTACGGCTGTTTTGATACCTCTTGATGTTAGACCTACCACATCTAACACCAGTTAAGACGTGGGGAGTCATCATCACTGATTTCCACATTCTCGCAGCCTATACTCGTCAACAAAATGCGCATTGCTCCACTTGCCCGGATGATTTCTCAGTTATGTTGCATGAATTTCCAGTCCCCATTTCCAGGGTAGCTATTGCTCGTGCTTGCCACAGCATTGAGCACGTACATATCGCAGCATGGTTCACATGCTTTTTTTTGTTCATCCTTGTGCTGCATGTCACATGTTGCAACTTTATTTTATATACACCATGAAGAAAGGCCCGCGATGACGTAAAAACGGAATACAACGGCCAACTGAACCAAGAATACAAAAAATATTTATTGAACAAGTTTACAGCCAAGACACCCCCGACTGTTTATAGGTCTAGTGAAATACGCAAAGAAAATATTTGAGGCGGAAGAGATGATCGGCAACAGAACACTAAACGACGTCCCACTTCTAGCCTTGAATTAAAATCCATGTGTTCTGCAAACACACACATATGTCAAGCACATTTGTTGCCCGGACATTATTTTAAGCATCCGTCATCTTCCAGCGAGAGAACCATCGAAGGTAGTTGTAGTCTCGGCTGGGACCCGTCATACCCCAGGAGATGGGTATGAAGTAAATGTATAGGCCGATCGTAACAATGTAGAGCATGCCAAATACCAGAGTCTTGATGACCTTGTTCTGGCTAGCAAAAAGCCAATCAATCACAAAGCCAAAAGAAAGAATGGCAAAGTACAGTGCGGGGTAGTAATGGTGCACATAGGTCACACGCGCCATGACGACAAAGGGAAGATAGTGAAGAACCCAGCCAATGATAGGGTAGATGCCAGCGTAGTGGATCTTGTCAATATCCTCTTGTGCGAGCTCCCTATAGCCACGCTGCCACCGGATTAAGTACCAAGCGACGACCAGGCCGACAATGCCTAGAGATGCCGTTGAGCCCCAGTAGATCAGGGGGTTACCCAGCAAGAAGTATTTGACGGTATTGTCGTCCCAGCTGCACATGCGAAGACCAACATGGAGAATAGGCCACTCCCACCACTGAGAAGCCAAATCATCTTGCTTGTCAGGGTCAGGAACCAGGGCGTTATTGGAGGTCATCATGGCGACGTTGAGGTGGATAAAATCGTGGAAGAAGGGTGAAGTGTAGACGGCAGGATCGCTGGGAGGCACTATAGTAACAGGTAAGCATGTGATCTCAAATTGAAAAGCAAATAGCACACTTACACTTATCGTTCGTGTGAGCCTCAACATTCCAGTGAGTATAAGTATCCTTGGGGTTGTTGGTTTTAGTGCAAGTAACTTCAATCTGCTTGAAGCCCCACTGCGGCAGGTTAACAGTACCAGCACGGAGGTAACAGCCCATAATGGGATGTCTAAGACGAAAGGCAGTAGTCAGAGTGCGGACTTTGCTGCGATCGCGAGAGGCAACATCGCTAACGACCTCAATCTGCCAGTGGTCCTTGGCGTCGCCAACAGTGATGTTTCCGTAGCTAGAAACCTCTTTATCGCCCTTGGTGATAGGAGCCGGAATGTCATGGGAGTGTAGGTTACGGCCTGTCTGGGCATGAATCAGGCGGATGACAGATTTGTCCGAGATGAAGCGGGGTTCTTCGTCCTCACTATATTCGACATCGCCACGGTTAGGGTAAATTAACCAGTCGTTGTTGGTGTCTTTATGGTGGTAGCAGGTAACCTGCTGCTGTTTGGAGCCCTCGGGGTAGGTCTGTATGTGAGAGTGGAGCAGGCCACCGCCATAGCCCATGTTCTTGATGGTAACGCGGGAGCCGTAGGCAAGTTCCAGGGGGCTTCCCTTTCCAACAGAAGTGCCCTTGAGGTTAGCCTGGAAGAGAGAGCTCATCTGAGCATCACCAGGACCAGAGTTGCTCAGAATAGCAAAGTGTAGGGCGAACGAGAGCAGGTAAATAAGGAAGGGGACGATGATGAGACCAATGATACGGGCGGAAAGATGGGCCCCAAGCACATGGGCAGGCATTCTGGGGTTACCAAACTTGTTCCACAAATCCTCAATGGTGTACAAACCAACCATAGAGGTGACAAAAAGACCAACCAGTTTTACACTGCAAACGCACCCAATGCTCACGCCAGTGAGAAAAAGCCAGAGGAACCATTCAGGCTCAAAACTGCGGTGGCGTTGATTGTGGAACTTGGCCCAGCAAAGAACAGTTGCCACAGTTCCGCAAAGCAGCATAGAGTCAAGCAGGATGAAACGGCTGATGGTAGTGTACGAGTTTTCGCAAAGAACCATTAGGGAGATGAGCCAGACGGTGGGCCGCTTGAAGTGGAGTTCGCGAGCGGTCCAGTACGCCATCGGGACACAGACAATACCGAAAGCAGCATTAAAGGCACGCATGAATGTATAGTTGAGTTCTTCGGGGTACTTTTCGCCAGACTTGAACTCGAAGGTACCGTTGTAGCCTGCAAGGACGCCAGACAAACCAACAAGCATCTTGCCGAGAGGAGGGTGGACATCGCTAATAAAGAAGATGGCAGTATCAGTGTATCGTTCGTGGTTATTGACGGGCGAAGCGGAAAACATACAAGTAGTACTCGTTCTTGATATAATAGGAACCGAACTTGCCAAAGCTACAAGAGAACACCATTCGTTAGCAGTTTTCTCAGCTATCAAGATACCAAAAATGATCGAGAATGACTTACTGAGCCTCATCCCAAGTGACGATATCGCTGAGGCCGATCTTGTACAAGCGGGTAAAGCAGGCCAGGGCAAAAAGAATGGTCGGTCCCCAAATCCACTCCCATTGAAAGAGGACATCAAGGCCAGATTTCTAAAGAGACCGAAATATCGTTAGCATCATAATACACCACGATGACAGCCTTTGAATAGCTACGATGCATGGACCATAGTATGGCTGGCCCACACAGCCGGCTTACTATACCTTTGGGGCAAGCTTCTTCTTGTCATCAACAATGGGAGCGCTAGGAGTCTCAGTCTGGTAGCCGGACTGAGCTGTTCTCCTCCTGAGACCCTCAGCCAAGTCGGCACCTGACGCCACGGCAGCTTTTTGGCTAGCCATGACGATTGTAGACAGTTAACGCGATGTGTAGCGCGTTGGGGAGAGCAGGCGAAGGAATTTAGGTTGTGATTTAAAAGAGGCTTGAAGCAGATTGATCGGTTTGGCCAGAGGAGAGGGCGAGGGAAATGAAAGAACGACCAACGGTCTCGACAAGGCGATGAAGAGAATCAGAAGGGCAGGGAGTTTTGTCAAGGGCAATACCAAGCTAAGCTCTAGGAACGAACAAGGGCAGAGCGTTAGAAAGAATAAGAAAGAAGATAGGAGGAAGAAGAAAACGCGGCTGAAGTTCTTAGTTCGATTGCTGTTCAGTTTACGAGACACCGGCCACGCACCAAAGAACAGGTGTCTACAAAAAAAGACGGCGCCAAAATCCCGAGCTACAGGACGGGGGGAGGGCTAAAAAAGAGAAAAGAAAAAAGAAAGAGACCAACAAAAAGGGCAAATTGAGCGAATGATTTGAGGGATGGCAAGCTACCATCAAGCAATTGATTGAGTCTTCAGCAGAATATAAAGCTGTTTGTTGGACTGACCAGAGCAGGAGAGCAAGAGAGGAAGCACCCTGCAAATGCTCGTGTTGCTAGATATAGTGGAGTTTAGAGCTGACAGCCTGCATCTATACCTAGCCTAGCCCTGTGTAGCGCTATGCAGTAATGTGAGCAGCTTGGTAGTAGCTTACTAGGAAGGGAGCTACGATCGCCCAATTAGTAGACCTAGAATGGCGAAGCAGCCACTCGCCCGGAACAATAGCGACAACACTTTTTTTGCTACAGTTGCATTGTACTAGCAGAAGAGACTGCCTGCTTTCTTTCGCAGCTCCAAGGCTTTGGCTGCAGGTCTCGCTGCGGTTTACTGTAGTACAGTATAAATACAGTTAGGAGATGCCACCTAAGCTATGACCCTTGTCTTTGCATATGCCAGGCCAGTACAGACTAGGGGGTGATTTTGTCTCCCATGACAGCCTTGTGGCCTCGTGGCCCTGTGGAGATTACTGTTCTCGAGCTTCCCTGTAGATAACCCTAACACCAGAATTGCGGTTGCTTAGCCACAGATCAGCTGCACACGGGCCGCATGGCACCTGGCAAGCGGATTCACGGATTGACCAAATTGTTCCGTGCTTCTGGGCCTACACTCCCCCGCCTAACAGGCCCTAATTGACGTAAACAAAGACCCTCCTTCCCTGCTCAGCATGTGAACACTCTGGGAAAGTCAAGCCTGGAAACCTTTCGTTTCCCCATTGTTGTTTGTCTTGGCTAGCTATCGGCTTATCGAGTTAGGAAGAGCCCGTGATAGCACGAGCTTCGTCTTGATATCCAAGTTGCCTTGTGTATTATAAAGCAAGCAACAGCCTACCAAAGCCGCACCACATTACATCATACCTATACTAGAACGTCTAATCTGTGCTCTGCTTTGCGTGTCTTGATTTTCTTTTCTTTTTTCCTTTTCTCCTTTCCTGCATCCAAACACACCTCGTCTTTCTTACTCATCCTGAGCCTGTCTTCAAATTCACGCAGCACTATCCCACGAAGTCTCCGGGTCGCCTCTCGCCACCGACTTGCCGACTTGCCGACATCAGAAATCACTGACCTAGCCTTATATATTGTACATGAATACGCCTTTCTGTTCTTCTGCCGTTTTCTTTTCTTCTTATTCCTCTTTGCATTTATTTGACCCTTAATTTTGTCGTTACATGCTCACGCCCATGTCCTCTGTCCACCGTCTTTGATCGTGTCCTCAGCCTTGTACTTGGGTCTTGTGTGCATCTTCTTGTCGCAAACCCTATCTAAGTTGATCTCCTGCAAGCTCGCCACAAGGCGGTATCATTTCCTATTATTATATCCGGGCTGGCCCTCTAACTCAATAGTAGCTTGGCCGTTGATCTTGAGCGTTCTTAATCTCTAACCAACCCCAAAACTGTGCCTGGCCCGTCGTGTAAAATGGCGTCTCTAGTGTCTGAATTCATCATCAACCCTGTCTTAAGGCAAGCCCGTCGCTTTTCTGAGATTTCTCGTCCACCAGTTGTCGACCTTTCCGGTGGCGAAAATGAGTTTCCCCAAAAAGATGTGGGATCGTCTCTAGACTCTTCCGCAAAAAATTTCTCAGAGTCTGCTATTGATAGTGCTGCGCCCTCCGATGACCTCCCGACTTCAGCCTTCATGCCAACAGGCAACGCTTCGCCAAGTCTTTCGTCCCATGCTGATCCACAGACCAACCGGCAACCGACGTCTTTGCTGTTAGCACATACAGATAACTTGAACCAAAGCCAGGAAGCCTGGGCCCTGGATGATGAGTCGCAACCGTCTTCTAGATCTGCTTCCCCGCAGCTTTTTGTTCCCCTGGACGCCCAGGGAGTTTGTGAACTTGAGGAAAGGGAACTTCCTGATGACGATGGAATGGTAGAGATGCGTGCGCGCATCCGTGATATTCAGAACATGGATGTATCCACTCAAGAAAAGGGCAGGCTATTGCATCACACTCTCATGAAAAGTCATCTTGCTCTCAAGGCATCTCAGTCTAGACAGCTTGCCTCTAATATCCCAGACAGCACGCAGACATGGCAGATTCAGAAAAACTTGGCTGTCGGGTCTCCTTTGTCTGTTGGCCCGCTCTCTACCTCGCTGGCGAGTCTCAAGTTCTGGAACCACGAAGACGAAGCCGAGACCTTTACTTTGACCAAGCAAGACATCACACCTACCTTCCATACTCCTTCAAACTCAGACGAGGCATACATCGGCTGCAAACACTATCGTCGCAACGTCAAACTGCAGTGCTCTACCTGCAGCAAATGGTACACATGTAGGTTGTGTCATGATCATAACGAAGATCACGAACTGAAACGACGAGAAACGAAAAACATGCTTTGTATGTCCTGTGCCTGTCCGCAGAGGGCTTCCGATACTTGCGTCAACTGTGGCACTTCTGCTGCAAGTTACTACTGCAACATCTGCAAACTCTGGGAAGATCGCGCAACTAAACCCATATATCATTGTAATGACTGTGGAATCTGCCGCAAAGGTCACGGGCTAGGCAAAGACTTTTTCCATTGCAAGGTTTGTTTTCTTTCGCCGCTTCCATCAAGCACTGACTAGCTGCTGGTTTTCTCTTACCTGGTCTCTCTTCTACTATCTCTGCCTGGTGTCTTCTACCTATGCACCCTCCCGTGCGACTATATGCTAACACTCACATTCGTGTCTCCAGACTTGCAGTGCGTGCATTAGCACCTCAATCCAGTACTCACACAAGTGCATTGAGCGTGCGACAGACTGCAATTGCCCCATTTGCGAGGACTACCTCTTCACTTCTCGCAAGGCTGTTGTTTTCATGGAATGTGGTCATAGCATTCACAGAAGCTGTCATGATAAGTATCTTGCTACTGGAAGCTACAAGTGCCCGCTCTGTAGCAAAGCCTTGATCAACACTGAGGCTCTGTTCCGGTCTATCGACCTTGCCATTCAAAATCAGCCCATGCCTGAGGAATACTCCAACACCCGTGCTTTAGTCTTTTGCCATCAGTGCACGACCCGGACCACAGTCCCGTTCCACTGGTTAGCACTTAAGTGCGGACTCTGTGGCTCGTTTAACACAACTCACCTCGAAACCGTTAGTCCGCCTACTGGTGCTCAGGGATCTACAGAACCAATAGTAGCGGCACCGTTGGCTGGCCTTGACGGCGTAGGGCTAGCAACTGAAGCAATGCTTGAGTCGGCCTCGGCTTCTCGTGCTGACCAACAGGCGGAAACGAACAGCCAGATAACGGCGGATGATAATTCTGTTGTATTAGCGCAACCGCAAACACCAAATATACAAGTAGCGCTTGTTCAACAGGCTATGACCGCGCGCACAGCAGCCATCAGATCTATGGAAGACCCCGCCTCCCCATCACAGCCCGAAGAAACCCCTCTCGCTAATCAAACCGGGCCGGAACAACCAGAGCCAATTACCCCAATGGCCGGGCTGTCTTTAGAAGCACCCATCCGAGAGCTTAATGCTGACAGTGTTGAACGGTTTCTGCAGCAGTTTGACCAGGACTTGGACCAGGATATTCTGCACTTGTGGGACAATGATAATGGCAATAATGAAGTCACTGACTCGAATGGAGGCTCTGCAATAGGCGTTGGGGCGATAACGCGCAACGCACTGAACACCCTGCAACAGGCTATCCACGGCAACTTGCTCGATAACAACGACGTCGCTAGTGTGGCAAGCATGACCAGAAGCGCGCTGAATACGTTCCAACAGGCCCTGCAAAGCAGGCTTGACAACAATCCAGACTATGGCTCGGAAAGCGCTGGTAACGATGAAAGTCTGAGAAGAAACACATTGGCCCTGTTGCATCATGCACTCCATGGTAATGTGGTCGATAGTGATGACGACGCTGATGGAGAAGCTTTGGTGTCAGACCCAAGAGAATCCGGCAAAGGGGATTCTGACTGTGACGAAAGTGCAGAAGATAGTGAAGACGACGTTAGTAGTACTGCCGATTCTCTCTTTGCATATGAGGACCCCGAAGATGACTTTATCCTTCCTGGCCATCGGTAGATGGCAAGCATCCCATCTCTATCATTTTTTTTTTCGTCAGTGCTGGCAAGGCTGACACTATATTTGTTTCATGGGAGGCTATACACAGATCGCATCTTTATAATGTACCTCGGCGCTTCGGATGCCGAATGAATACATTTTGTTTGCTGGCCTGGGGCTTGGGTGGGAGGCTTTGCTGTAGGTTGAAGGCTTCAAAGAGCGGCAGTTTCTAGGAGTTTTAGGTTGGCTGCTTCAGCACATCGGGAGGGTAATATATGCAGTCTACGACAATCAAGGGAAAAAAAGCGAACATTAGCCTTACATAGAGCGCTATCTACAGTGGAGGAAGGAGAGTGGGTATATCCTATATTTTGCCTGTGCGTTCGGAATTCTTGCCATCCTGAAAGACTACTCTTCCAGGTTGACCATCATCTCCTACGGGCAGCCATCTGCTGCTCAACAGCGTACTTTTCTTCTCTCAATTCCTTGATAACATTCTTGGTGCGAGGCAAGCGGTTAGTCGACGACTGGCTTGGCAGAGCATTTAGTTCAGTGGTTTGATACGTACAGCTAGCGCTTCTGGGTTGACGCCATTCTCAATCATCGATATGCAGATGGATAGGCCGCGCCTATCAAGCTGGCAGTTCTTGATATTAGGGGAAAAGAGACTGTCAGTTTTTCAAGTCCAGGGGCAAACCTCGGTCGGTCATAGGAGGCTTGGGGGCCTGGCATTATTCGTGATGTTGTGGCAGGTGGGTTCCAACGCACCAGAATAGTTGAGATCTCGTGCAATATGTCAACAGCTTGTTGTGCAGAGGCCTGCTTATCTACACGGTCATCAGATGGTGCCATTCTCAAGTTCTCTTCAGACAGCTCGGTCAATCATGATAGGTGATAAACCAACTGGCAGGGGCAATCGGCACGCGCCTGTCTAACAACAAAGGCCAGAAACATGAGTGACTAAGCACGTAGGGTTAACTAGGGCTGTTGCTTTAGATAAGAACACAGTCAGGGATTTATTACAGGGCTAAAGCGCTTACGACTGGCCAGTCAAGCTGCCGCAGATTGTTTTTTGCTCCGGTTGTTCTAGGCTGTCTTGTTTTTCCCATGCGGAATTCATTTTAACCTCCAAGTAGTACGTACGTGCGCGTGCTTGTCTAGAGCCCCTGAACAGCCAAGCCAACGCTTCTCCCGCAAGCGAGAATGGATGTAGGAAACCACTTCTATAGGGAAAGAGGCGAGGCGTTGCTGCTGGGACTTTAAAGGACTCGTCGAGCGCTATTTGTCGGGCCTATGGGCAGTGTGGCCGTCTGGACAAGAGCCTCTAGACCAGAGGGAACGGCACATGTCGTCGCCATGCCACACACCACCGCTGCCTTGCACTGAAGTTTGTGTTCGTGGCAGGTCGGATTTAAGATTTTCTAGACTGGCCTCGACCTGCTGCTTATTTATGTACGGAGAAAAGTTAAACCTCAAGTTCCTTGCCTTCCTTGCCTTCCGCAGGTTTTTTCCTGTTGTTGTTGTCCTCCCCTGGACTAGGTACCTGTAAATAGTGCGGTGGGGTTTTTTGCTTCTGCATCCAGAGATTAATTTGCCAAATTTGCCATTCTCCAATTCTCCAATTCGCCTTTTGTTTTTAGTTTCTGTTCAATCCAGCGAGTATATTTATGAGCTGTTGGGCTACTTAGTATTCTCCGCCGATGGCACTTTGCATTATTTCTGCCTCTTTTATTGTTATTTTGTCGGTGAGATTCTTAGCTCGCTAGTATATTTTTTTTCTTCTTTTCTTTCCCTGTCCTTTCCTTGGCGTCCCACCAAATTGGTCTCGACCACTTTTCCCTTGAGCTTATCGTCTTCTTCCTCTACAACCAAGGCCACCAGCGGATTTACCTTTCCTCTTATCTTCAAGGACTTGAAAGCCGCCGCCCAACCTGACCTTGAAGTCGGAAAGACGGACTGCGGCCATCCATATCACCTAGTTTTGCTCTTCTCTCGTGTTGACGAAATAGCCTGCGGTAACCTTGTCATTGTCACCTGGCCCCATCTGCTCGACAACCGTCTTCGGCTGCTCCTCTAAAGCACTTACGCAGGCTGCTATATCTCGTGTCTCGTGCCTCCTCCTGTCTTACCATCTACGTCTCCCTTCTCTGCCACAATGCTGCTTCCTAAAGACGGAATCAGCTGGAAGTATGCACAGGCCAGAGTGCCTGCCGGCAAAGCATTGTTGCACTATATCAGTCGGCCTCGTTCTCTTCTTTTATTAGGTCTTGGCTGCTTCTTCATAGTAGCATGGCACGGCGTGCAGTCGTCAGCTGCCGAGATGCAGCGGTTAGTATTGCCCGCTCCTCTTCCTTCGTCTGCGTCTTTTCACGTGCATCTCCCACCAATATCACGATGACCCTCGTTTGACTAACAGTGCACGTAATTTCTGCTCTTGTAGGTTTTACTGCTGGGGCCCTGCTACTCCGCCTACCCAGATGTCCACCAACGACCAGGCCTCGTGGAGCTCTCACCAGCAGACACCGGTTGTGTTCAATCACCACGCGCCAATTGAAGTCAACCAAACTAGCATTATCAATATAGATCTTAATTCCATCAAATCTACTAAGCAGGCCGTCGCGAACGAGGAGCGCATTCTGCTGCTGACTCCCCTGAAGGACGCTGGCCCTTACCTGGAAAAGTACTTTGAGCTGATCATCGCTCTAACGTATCCCCACCATCTGATTGATTTGGGATTCCTGATATCCGACTCGACCGATGAAACACTGGCTATCCTTGCCACCGAACTGGAACGGGTTCAGTCTTCCACTGACAAGAGTATTCCTTTTCGGAGTGCTACCATTGTCCAGAAGGACTTTGGATTTTCCCTAAGTCAGGATGTTCAGGAGCGCCATTCGTTTGAAGCCCAGGGCCCTCGCCGTATGGCTATGGGCAAAGCCCGGAACTATCTTTTGTCTTCCACTCTCAAGGCCGACCACTCATGGGTCTACTGGCGTGATGTCGATATTGTCGAGAGCTCTCAAGCCATTATTGAGGACTTTGTTGCCCACGACCGGGATATTCTGGTTCCTAGTACGTATATATTCGCGTTTCTTAAATGCTCCTCTTGTAACGTATTGACATGTGCTAACATGGCTGTATAGATGTTTGGTTCCACCGCTATCGTGATGGCAAGGACATTGAGGGTCGCTGTAAGTTCCTACTGGGCATGGCCAGGTTATATGTGTTGAAAGGCTTGGTACTAACAAAAGTTGAAAAGTTGATTACAATTCTTGGATTGAGTCGGATACTGGACGCAAGTTATCGCACAGTTTGGATCGCAATGTTGTTCTTGCTGAGGGTAAGCCTTTCTATATTCTCTTAATAAGCCATTGCGTATGAACTAACTTCCTCTTCCCACCACAGGCTACAAACAGTATAAGACTGGCCGCACCTACATGGCTCAGATGGGTGATTGGCGGAAGGATAAAGACGAGGAGATTGAGCTTGACGGCATTGGCGGTGTCAACATCCTCGTGAAGGGTGATGTCCACCGTGCGGGCATCAATTTCCCTGCGTATCCATTTGAGAACCAGGCAGAGACAGAGGGTTTTGCCAAGATGGCCAAGCGTGCGGGTTATGGAGTATGGGGTCTTCCTAACTATGTCGTATGGCACATCGACACCGAAGAGAAGGCGGGCAACGAATAAGATCTGATACCTCGATCTTGACGGTTTGTCGCCTACGTTTTTCTTTCCTGTTCTTCCCCTGAGCTTTTTTCCTAGTCTGATTTTCCCGAGGCTGTTCCCTTGATGTTCTTTTCGACTACTGTTATCCGCCAATGGCGGGGTTTTGTATTCTCTTTTTACTGGGTTTCCGTTTCGTGGTACTTTTCTCTTATTTTTCCTTATTATAGAGCGTTTCTATTTCGTTTATGTACCAGTTTCTTTTCCTTTTCTTTTTACAGATGGATCCTCGATATTCGTTCCTTGCAATTCTCTATGGATATGGATGTTGATATTCGTGTCTGGGCATCTTGCTCTCGTAGCGCTTTCAGTCTTCTAACTCCGAGAATAATATAGCCGACTTTTGTTGCACTTGCTTGGGCTTTGCCGGATAACTGCTGGTTTATGGCTTTGTAAACACAGAATCTACTGTGTCTGGATTTTTGACAGTTTGTAAATGGCTGCGTGATCATTCTTGATAAAGACATGGCATGCATATAGCAGCAACTTCACATGGAACTAGGAGACAATCTTCATGTCGCCGCCCCCTCCCCCCATTCGAACATGCATAGCGATCTGAATAACAACATACAATTTGCGGAATTCATTTGTTTTATTACATGAACAGCAAGATCTTTACTTTTGGTCTCCCGGGCTCCTTGGATGCGGTTCTTTTATAGCAAGATAAGATGGTATTACAATTGCCTGCTCAGATGTGGACTGAATGTGAGTTGTATAGGAGAATAAGAAAGATACAATATGTCGTTCGTGGTGGGAGAGTTGACGAGTTTTCAAGAGGGCGGTGATTTCTACAATAGAACGGAGACGAAGGAAAAGAACGGGTGGAAGTTTAGACATGAACGACCAGCCACGTCCCCAACGGAGTGGGATATCAATCTGGCGAGACGCGGGAATACAGAAACGTCGGTTGTATGTTGCGAGACGAGGCTATGAGCCGGGAGAGAAAGAGGTTGTTGCAAGCAAAAAAACGAGAACAGACATTTAGTGGCTCTTGATAACCTCCATGCTGTCCAGAGCCTTGCGCTCAGCAATCTCGGCACGGACCTGGTTGATGATAGGCTCTAGGTAAGGCATGTCCTACGAAGAAGATTCGCTGTTAGAGCACAGTGCTGAGGGCTGGTTGATTCTAAGCTAGAGAGGTGCGAGCTAAGGCAAAGCAAAATGTAATGGAAGCCAAGATAGAAGGGAACTTATGGGGAAACTTACATCTTCAGGCTTGGTCCACTCAGACTTGGGCAGCAGCTTGTTCTGATAGCTGCACTGGACGGCACGGCGAATACGGAAGATGCGGTCGTAGTGTTCCTTCTCGGACAGGCGCTTCAGGGCGATCTGGGCAACCTCGTTTTCCTCCTCCCAGAGATCATCGGCCCTATTATTGGAGAGCAAGCGGTTAGCAAGATACTGGAATTGATTTGTTGGTGATATCTGGGAACATAATTTGGTGCAATTGGTCTGTGAAAAAGGCTGAATGCGGCTATAAATTGAAAGGTTGGTCGGTATTGGCACATTGACTTGTGGGCGTCGGAATGGACAATCAAGCCCCTTCACCAAGTAAACATTCGGAGTTTCGATTCGACGGAAACTTGGAGAAATATAAAGGCGATATAGATATACTCTGCAGCTGCAGATTTCCCTTGAAAATGATCCAAATAGTGCAGAGAAAGGTGATGCTCTGGTGAATGCACGACTCATTTGGTGGGTTGACTTCGAAGTGGGATAACTGTCGTGCAGACGGCGGAGACGCAGTGGACGAGAGCATGTGGCGATAGACCAATTGGACGGAAAAGATGGACTGAATAGTCGAGATCTAGCAAAACCAGAAACAACTTACTTCAAGCCGAGCTGGCGGTAGCCCTGGGCATTGCTATACCACTGAGCAACAGGAGTCAGGGCACGCAGCAACCACGGGCGTTCGATGACAAACTTGGCAGCACTGACAGACATTTTGGGAAGAAAAAGAAGATGATTTCGGAATGAATGTAGAAGGAAAAAATTGTCAAGAGTGGAGAGAAGACCGACGACGCGAGCCACGACAAAATAAGGGACGAGAGCGAGCGGAGGAAAAGGAAAGAGAAAAGTCGGGAGGATCGGGGTGGTGATACCAAGGGAAAAGAGTGCTTTTTTCGTCGCTAGGATAAGGCAAGCCTTGCTCCGAATAGACTGGGCCAAATAAAGAATGTGGAGTGGGTGGTCCGAATTCCCTTGATGCTGATTTGTTGAGGGGATGAGATAGAGATCACGTGAAGTTACATAAGCACTGAAAAATTGCTCCTCTTATTCTAATACTGGCACAATTTTCCGCGTCTGGGGCTCGCATAGGACGACGATTAATTACAACGGCATCTGTCTAGCGTCATGTCTGTATATGCACTATACCGAAAGTTTTTGCAAAAGTGCTATGTCTAGCTATTCATCTCGTCATATCCTAGCCTCCATATGGCGTTAAGCAGCGATACGTTGATCACCTACAAGCCAACGTTTTCTCGCCAGCGGGACTTATCGGAATAATATGTTTCTCTATCTATAAACCATCCTCTTGAACTTAGGGCTTGGTTTGTAATTTATAGAGGATAGACATCCCTGATGCCACCAAAACAAGCGATCTTACAGCAGAGGTTCCGGGCTCGCTCAATCAATCCGGTCCCAACGTCAGCAGCATGGAAGGTTGGTGGTGGCGTTGCATTGAGAAGAACCTCACATCTTGGCCGCATGTTTATTGCAGAAATGTCAGTGAAGCCGCATTATGAAGGCGGTTAAAGGTAGCTGATCCTCATCCTACGTCTATAGTATATTCCAGTATTTGTACATGATATAGCACACAGTAAGCTGGGGCCTATTGTCCACCATCAGCTACATATATGATGCTGACCAAAGAAAAGTCTTGAAACTTCCGCTCGCCCAGGCCAGCTTAACTTTAATATTTCCTTGTAACCAGCTGCAAAACATGCTGTTTACCTCAATGTCCTGGCTCATGACGGTGCCATAACTCAACGTAGTTTCTCGTGATATTTTTTTCGGCCTTTTACTCAAGGCTGCAAATGCGAAGTACAAGGCGCTCCAGTTTTCTTTATCTATAGGTAGTGCTTATGACGATTCCTTCTCAACCCAACTACTGTTAACTCATCTTCTATATACAAACTCACCAGCGAACGGACTTCCAGCTCTTTGTCATATTTTTGGCCTATTAATCTATCTCACCAAGCTTTCCCCCCCCCCCCCCAAAAAAAAAAAAAAAAAACTTGCTATTACGCTACCCTCAAATCATTAAACCTATTTCGCTTGTTGACTTTTCCCTTCAGGCTTACGGAATCCACAGATCTACAGCAAAAGAAAGGCGGGCTTGGGAGAAAGCCAACGTTCGCAACAAATAGGGTATCCAAACCTACCTTGTACCAAGTATAATCTGCTTTTATCAATCGTCTGCTGCCTGGCTGTTCACCACCGTTAAGCTTTGCATAAACGCCGTCTATCGCATCATCCCACCAGTAAACCCCAAGGCCTCTATTGTCGAATTTGTTCCTACCATTACGCCCACCGACTCTTCCTTCTCCTGCGAGGCGAACGGCTGGCGGCTTGGAAAATAGTCAGAAAGTGCCGGGGCCGCGCGGGACCTCTTCGGGTTCCTCCATGACCATTCTCACAGCCCTCTTGAAACCGCCGACTACAGAATCACCCTCTAATCCCTTGATCGCCGACCGTAAAAATACCCGGCGATAGCCCGCATCGCCGCCTCAACTCCTCCCCCTTTACACTCGATAGTCGGCTTTATCCGCCCACTCTCCCCCCCCTTTGCTTCCGTCGCCTGAATGGCCCATGACGAAGCTCAAGAGTTCGCACCTACGACCTCTGATCCCTCGGCAATGGGTTCCCCAGCTTCACCATCCGTCACTACCGCACACCTAAAAAGCCTTTCAATCTTGGATCGCTTCGCAATTCAAGCTTCCGACTCTCAATTCAACGCCCTTTCCGGTGCGATAGGCGGATTCGCTGCGGGAATATTCACGTGCCCTCTCGATGTTATCAAGACGAAACTACAGGCCCAGGGCGGGTTTATAGCCGCAGCAAACCCAAGAGGAAACTCGCATTCAGTACAGCCAAAGGTATACAATGGCTTAATAGGCACGGCCAAGGTGATCCTACACGAAGAGGGGGTCCGGGGCCTATATCGTGGTCTCGGCCCGATAGTGTTTGGCTATCTCCCTACGTGGGCAGTATGGTTCACAGTTTATAATAAGAGCAAGACAAGACTGAAGGAGTACACTGGTAAGCTTGCTCACTCGCACCCCCAGCTCGAGGTATCGCTGCTAACTTCTTAGATCATGGCCTTTTCATCAGTTTCTGGTCATCCATAATAGCAGGCGGCTGCAGTACCGTCGCAACAAACCCCATCTGGGTTATTAAGACCCGGTTGATGTCGCAAAGCATTGGCGCCATGTCGGCAGCTCCCAAGGCCAACGGGCCTTTACCGCCAGTCCACCCTCCATCTCAGACACCATGGCACTATAGGTCAAGCTTCGATGCTGCTTATAAGATGTACACGACCGAAGGCATCCGTTCGTTTTACTCTGGCTTGACGCCTGCTCTACTAGGCCTGACGCATGTTGCGGTGCAATTTCCGGCTTACGAGTATCTACGGGTGAAGTTTACTGGCGTTGGCATGGCCTCGGCCTTAGAAAGGGAGACTAGAGAGCAAGAACACAATACCTGGCTCGGCGTGCTTGCTGCCTCTGTAATTTCCAAGATCATGGCTAGTACTGTCACATATCCCCATGAAGTTATTAGGACTAGACTACAAACTCAACGCAGAGATGTAGCAACAACTGTGACGCCAGTTGGTACCATTGTGTCAGAAAGCCCACCACTCAAGTATCGCGGCGTAATCAAGACGTTCCGCACAATTTTACATGAGGAAGGATGGAGGGCTTTTTATGCTGGACTTGGAACAAACATGATGCGAGCAGTTCCAGCTGCCACAGTGACGATGCTCACATATGAATACTGCATGGGCGAGCTTAATGCCGCCCGGCTTCGTGGGCTAGAGACTTTGGAAAATCGGGTTTGAGCGCGTCGAGGTTTATGCTTCTGAGGTAGGGCTTCTTATGACATTCTTGGGTTTTTTTTTTAGTTTATTATATTCGTCAGACGCAAACAGGCGGCTGCATACGCATACATATGATTACATCATATCTATTGTTGTAGCCATAAACATGCTTTATTAGGTCATCTTGGTTGTTGAGCAATGATCCTTATCAGTGCTGATCTGAACTATTTGTGCTTCCTTCGTCATCGCTAGTCTCCCGTGATGTCCTCCTGACAAGCTCCGGGGGAGTGTTAGGGTTACCAACTAGTGCTACCGGACTTTTGCCGGGCCAAATTTATCCAGCTTAACTTGTCTCTTGATCCATCCTGTTTTCTCCCTCTAAATTAGCTTGTGCTGCTTCGCTTTGCCTTTTAGTCCGTCCAGCTCAGCCCGTGACATTTTACTACATTTGTGCTAAGGCTTGCTGTCCCCCCTTAAAAGGTTAATTTGAGTTACTGCTCTACTAACTAAAAACAAATACCCCGTTCGCGAGTCAGAAGCTCGAATTACGGCGCCTTTTTATATACATGTGTGTTTGCAAAATCTGTCCAGACTACAATTTGCTTCTCCGACACCCTTTTGGCCCCTCGACCCATTCATTAATCAAGCTTCTACAAGCATCGGGTCTGATCCTTGAACCTCTTCGGCTTTGTATAGCCATCTATTACCCCGCGACCGGCTTTTTCGTGCTCCCGAACCAGCGGCTGTTTCGTTCCGCCCTTATCCTTGGCCGTCTTCCTCCACCCTTCAGACTTTCTCTCGCCAGCCCCGAAAAAAAAATCAATCGCCTTGCCCTATACCTGATCTCAGCCTCCTAGAACTATTCGGCGACAAGCCTGGCATCCAATACAGCCTCGGCTGCTTCTTAAAAACTGGCGCCTAGCTAAAGCTAAAGCATATTGTCCATATTCCACCATCCCAACTACCCGAGAGACGACGACCTTCATACTCTTTGCAGCTAGCTGCTGCGATACGTTCCTGTCACGATGCTGTGGTTCTTTCGCATCGCCTTCAGCGCGCTTTTTCTACTAAGTATCGTGCTGTCAATCCCCATAGCCTTTGATGTTGGCGGAAAGGACAGTGGATTGGCGTATAGTCTTGCGCTTTTCAGCTTCTACTTCTTCTACTCCGTCTTCCGCCTCATCACTCCACCCGAATCGCGTGTACGCTGGACAATCACCAATGCCATTCGTCTCTCGCAGTGGCTGGCGATTCCCTCGCTGCTCATCTGGGCTTTAAGCACGTTTGCTGTTGACGTTGGCTCTGCCTTTTTGACGGACCGAAATATTGCCTGGGGTGAAGCTGACACTTGGTCTGTCTACGTATTTGGCCAGGGCGGGCTTGTCGAGACTGTTGCGCTGGGAGGCTGGGACACTATGCTGCGATACTCTAGCCCGGTCTTCCAGCTGCTAGAAGGGTTTTGCAGTCTACTTGTTATCCAAACGGCTGGCCAGATGACAAGATGGTTGGTCAACCGTGGCCGGAGTGATACTTGGATGGTAAGTTATAGCATACATACACATGGAAAATGAGGGGTTTGGCTGTATCATATTGTGGCTTGTTCTAACCGCTCTGATTCTCTAGATTGTTCTTCTTGTCATCTCAGGCTCGATACTCGGTAGCTCGGGCTACTTCCTCTGGCGGGTGGTTAATTTCCCTCAGATCACCACTGTTGATGCCTCTTTCATTGGTGTTACAATGACCACTGCCATCTTCCTCGGCGGCTATGGAATAACTAGTGGCAAGGGCAATGTGGTTGAGGCCTCTCTTCTGTTTGCCTACGTTGTCCTGTGCATCTATCAGATCTTCACTGACTACTTGCCCTCACACGAGGTCTTTGTGGAGCATCCTTTGCAGCCTGAGTTCCCGCCACTGCCCCCTATCATTATGGCGTCATACTCGACCTTTTTGCATATTATTGGCTCATTGCCTGCTGCGGTACACTCGTTTTTTGCGCTACTTTATGCTGCCTTCCAAACCATTACACCATCGGTTGTGATCTCACTGACTTACCGCACCATCATCTTCTACTGTGCTACTCGCATTATCCCTGCTTTCCGCGAAAGCGGATCTCGTGCCATGCTGGACGAAGATTCTTTTGAGGATACAGCTGATGGTGCCAACAGGGCCCTAGGATTCCTTTCGTGGTTCTCGCCTTCATTCCTCATTGCCATCTACACTAGCTTGCTTCTCCAGCATTTTTCTGCTAGCGACGACTCGGATGGGTGGACCCTTAGAGCTGGAGATGCAGAGGGCAGTGTGTGGCGTTGGGTAAACGTCATCGCGGTGATCTCGCTTTATTCATTTGAATTGTATCTTGGCGGCGAAAGCTCGGGTCATTGGAAGGTTGACTGAATGATTTCTCAACCCGGCAAATGTGCTAGAGTTATTTTTTCTTCACTTAGGGACTGGGCTACTGATAATGACGCTTGATCCAATTTGTAGCTATGCCTCATACACGATGCTGTGACTGCCGCATCTCTCTTGAGTCACGGTTTCCTTTCGTCCGACCTGACTGTGTTTCGGTCTTGGTTGGATATCTATACAACCTGCCCAACCATCCTGCGGATATACATTCTCAGCATGAGGCTGCCAAGGGCCAGCATCAGTTCATGACCCCCTATAGTCGCAGCACCCCATCGGCAGCTAGCTACTTTGGCATGTCGCCATTCCAATTATCTCAAACCCATCGTTACGAAGTTACGCATCCTCATCACCTTGTACTAGTTGCAATTTCTCAATAGCCTTCGTCACGTCTAGAATTGAAGCTGGCCTTCTCGGCCGCATACAGTTCGCTTTACCCTCTGAACTTTACCGATTACACCCAACTGTGTTAGCCTATACACAAAACCCCTCCTGCTTTCTCTGTTATCTTTGTGACATGGTAATCACCACGCTGAAGCCATTCGACCCAAGCGCTACACTTGAAACATCCAACATTACTCAAGCATAGATAACATCGTTGTTATTATGTCGCTAGCAATGAGGCTAGCCGAAATCTAGGAACTGTGTTTATTTCCCTCCTCTCGTGCTGAATTTTCCTTTATTGATATCCTATTTATCAGTTCATGCTTCTATTTTACTCATGTTCGTCTTGATCATTATGATTCTTGTTTTTTCTTCGTAGTATTTGAGTTTTAGATACCTTGAAGAGAGAATAGCTTGGTTCTGAGGCGGTAGACTCCTGGTTGGTCTTTGTTTTCACTTGGATGTATTTTATGGTTCAAGACTTTGCAACGAAAAAATAAATAAATCTTTAACTTTGTCATCACTATGCTCGATGTTGCCCAGACGGGGCGGGGCTTTTTACGCATAAGAACCAGATACAACGAGACCACTCATGTGCAGTCTTATTGAACCATGATCTGTAAAGTGATATGCTATTATAGAAGTAGAAAGCGTTCATATCATTTATCTAATTTTTGGCTCTTGAACAAGAACCCTCATGTGAAACATGGAACATGACAAAATCTGCACACACAGCGTCAATTCCTTCTTCAAGACCTTTTGACAAAACGCCCAGATCTTACTTTCTACGCTTCATATCCTCCTTGCGCTTCATACTGTGGCTAGCACGCACTAAAGCCTGGCGCATATCGCCAGCCCTGATCTCCTCTAGGTCATAATATGCAGGCGCAAGCTCCAACAGCCACTGTGGTTTGATGCCAGTGACTGTCCTGATATACTGTTGGGAAGTGAGAACAAACTCGTTGTACAAGACCCAGTCGTACTCGACCTTGAGACCAGTAGAGGGGTGCAGGCGCACCGACTGGTCATCCTTGACAGTGCGGTAAACCTTGCCGGATGAATCGCGCATAGCTACCTGCATAAAGAAGCCAGCAAGTAGGGCGCGCCGGATGTTGGTGTAGTAGGATTCATCATCAAAGTGCGTCGAAGCAAATTCAATGTCATGCTTCTCCATGAGGCGCTTCAACTGCGTACGCACGTTGTCGGCGCTCATCAAGTGGCGGTAGGACAAAAAGTGTTCATGGCACCACTTTTTAACATCAACCGATGAGTCCATAGCTACACCACGATAAGCGTGGTATGCGTTAAGGAGTGTAAGGTGGTCACCATCAGGGTGGGTGAATTGCGCCTTCATGTCATCAGCGCGCTTACGCTGGTTGGCAGGACGCACCCAGATTTGAGGAACCGAAAGAAGGGCTGTGATTGAAAGAATCTCGTTAGTGCAACTGAACTCGGGAGACGAGATCAGCATGACAGCTAGAGAAGGATCCAGAGGGAACTCTGATGCAAGGCTGCCCAGGGGAGTGATCTTGCCATCGTCATCTAGACATGCGAGATAATTTAGCTCTTCTAGGGCTCGCATCATAGTCTCAGGTGCAGGAGGATCCATCAGGTCGAAATGCACCAGATCCTCAACACCAAGCTTCAACAACTCTAGCACTGTGTTAGCCAGATTTGAACGCAGGATCTCAGGATACGTCTGCTCGATCAATTCCTTCTTGTATGCCTTTTCAGTGTACAAGCGGAAGCACTTTCCAGGCTTAGTACGACCCGCACGGCCGGCTCTTTGCTGTGCAGAGGCTTTAGAGATGGGCGAAACTAGCAATGACTCAACTCGGTTGCGGGGGTTGTAAATCTTCTGCTTGCTAAAGCCGGGGTCTACCACGTAGACAATACCATCAATGGTGAGAGAGGTCTCAGCAATGTTGGTTGACACAATGACCTTGCGGCCTGGTCTGCCGCCCGACTTGAAGGGAGCAGGGGCTTTGGAAAAGATGCGCTGTTGTTGCTGGGGAGGCAGGGTACCATACAAGGGGTATACTGCGAGCGGGCCGGCGTCAATTTCTTGGATCATTTGGTCTACCTCAAGGGTAATTTTACGGCAGGCATCTTCAATCTCCTCTTCACCTGTGAGAAACACAAGAATGTCGCCCTCAGGCTCTGAGGCGTGAATTTGAAGAACGGTTCGGATGGCAGCCTCAACGTAGTCTCTCTCGGGCTCGGGAGTGTAGAAGATCTCGACAGGGTGGGTGCGACCGGGAACGGCGAGTAGTGGAGCATCGTTGAAGTATTTCTGGAACTTTTCGGCGTCAAGAGTGGCAGACATGATGATGATCTTCAAGTCGCGGCGACGCATAGAAATCTGCTTGAGGAGGGCCATGAGAATGTCGGTAGAAAGTGTGCGCTCGTGGGCCTCATCAAGAATGATACAGCAGTAGCGTGACATGTCAGGGTCGTGCATAGCTTCACGCAGAAGCATACCGTCGGTCATATACTTGAGAACTGTCGATTGGCACGTCTTATCCTCAAAACGGATGCTGTAACCAACTTCTTCGCCCAATCTGACATCCATCTCATCGGCGACACGAGAGGCAACACTCATAGCAGCAACACGACGGGGCTGTGTGCAGGCAACCATCTTTCCGTTTAAATGTGGCAACTCGTCATAAACCACATACTGAGGGATCTGAGTTGTCTTTCCCGAGCCGGTTTCACCCACAAACACTAGGATTTGCGTCGAATGGTACTTGTTGAGAAACTCCTGGCGCTGCTTGTGGACGGGGAGATCGCGGCGCTTTTCGAGAATAGCAAAGTATTGCTGGGTATGCACTTCGCCGTTGAACGGATTGTCTGGCAGGTCCTCGATCTGTTCGGCTTGCTTTGCGGTGGTGTTGCGAGGCTCGATGCCCTCAAAGGCGGTACCAGAAGTCACGAAGTCATCCTTCATGTGGTCTAGATAAGGATTAGACTTCTCTGGCAGCTCATCAGCCATACGAATCTTTTTGCGGGAGGTTTTAGAGTCTTCGTCATCCTTTGAGCGTCTCGTTTTATCGACCATTCTTGCGAAATGCGAAGGGTACAGCTTAGATATAGCACAGAAATTATAGAGATGAATGTATCGAATAAGGGCAAGCAAGCAAGAGGTATAAGCCAGCTGCGAAAATTAGGCCAGCCAGTTGCCGAGGGAGAACTTCAAACACGATAGGTGCGAGGCTGGACTGATAGCAAGATGAAATCCAAGCGACTGTCAGAAGAAAAAAAGTTCAATAGCCTTGAGATAAGAGAGGGATGATCTTATCGGGTTATCGATAAGACCACATGTGCCAATTTGGAATAAACACTGTTATTTAGGGTTTGCTGTCGAGAATGCAGATGCCTGCATGTCTCTGCAGTGGAGGCGAGTGCAATATTAAGTAAAGAGTCTTTTTAATTCTAAACGTGATTTTACGGGCGTGTGTTTGGTATTTTCATGTATTGGCTAGGTGTGTGCTATTGTTTTGGGATCATTTACCTACTATAACCCACCTGAGGTTACACACATAACCCTAGTAGAAAATCCTTCGTATATTCACTGCCCCGCGATGGGTCACATTACAAGACCGGCTAACATTGTTGGTCTCCGAAGACCTTTCAGTTATCAGCCAAATTCCGCCCATATAGGATTGTCGCTACAAATATGGCTTACAATCAGGCCCAGGAGTCTACCAGGCCCAGGATCCTCCTCGGCTACCACGACTCGTCTTTGGAGCAGCCGCTGACCGATTTTCAATATGGCAAAGCCGTCAACCAGGGAGTGAGTTGGTGCTCTACACTCTTGGGTTTATTGGCATGTGTGGCTAATGTACTGCTTAGATTTCGTACTTGACGTCGCCCATCACGAACTCTCATTTCCACCAGAGAATCACCGAACTTGTCAAGGATCATCTCCAGTCTCTTAAGGAAATCAATAGCAGTGCTACTGCCGAGCTCACTGCTGTCATCCCCGACCCCATTATCCCTCCTCTGACCACCAAGGACACTTCTTTGTTTCCTAGCTTCTGTGTCAGCACCTACAATGCTTGTACTAGCCCGTGGATTGATCTCGCCTCACCCGACCCTGTCATTGCCAACATTTCCCGCCAGGTGCTGAACCTCGAGCTTGCCTATGCCACATGGTGTGGTGTGAGATCTGTGGTGATTCATGGCCCTAAACAAGACTCAGCCAGAGGAAACGCAAATAAGGGACTTGCCCAATATGCGCGTGCTATTCGCGAGGCGTTGACGGTTGCCAGTCGCCAAAATATCACAATCCACATGCCCATGTACCGCGAGCCTGGCTTGGACGATTCCAGCTCATCTCTGACAGAAACTGTTCATGGCAGTGAGGCTTCATCCAACAAGTCCTCCGAAATTGCACTCTTCAGTGCTTGGGATTCATGGCACTTTGTTCGCACCTTTTGTGAATACAACCCACGTCTATTTGTTGGTAAGCCAATTGCTATCTACTTACCTATATGTTCACTTTTGCGTGTATATCCCGAACTGACCAAAGTTTAGGTGTTCGTATGCCGAAGGTAATGGCTGAAAAGGAACTTCAGACACGCTGGTTCGCTGAGCCGCTGAACTTTATTTCCATGAGCCCTGAAATCTTCCAGGAAAACAAAGCAGGTTTTCCTTCTCTTCCAAAACACCATCAAGAGTTAATATTTAGCTACATGCGTCTCAAGACAACCCCTTGGGTCTTGCTCTGTGACATTGGTCTTGGCCTTTCAGCGGGAGATTCGGGCGACGCCTTGTCTAAGAAGGATTTCCCTTCCTTGGCGGATTCTGTTCAAAAGGCTGACCAAAAGAAGCCCGCGGGTGCTTCCTACATTTCATATATGCAGTGGCTTGAATCTCAGCAAAACCCCTACTCATACCTCGAGACCGGCACTTTCATTAGCTTTCAAGACTGGCTTCAGTCTCCTCTTCAGCCCCTTTCAGATAACCTGGAATCTGCTACTTATGAAGTTTTTGAGGGCGACCCGGTCAAGTACAACCAGTATGAAGCTGCTCTGGTAGAGGCTCTGACTGAGTGGAAGGCACTAAACAAGCCTACTTCTTCCAAGTCGGGGGCTGTGGTTGTTGCTGTCGCTGGCTCTGGCCGTGGCCCACTAGTAACTCGTGCTTTGAGCGCTAGTAAAACCACTGGTGTGCCTATCGAGGCTTGGGCTGTTGAAAAGAACCCCAACGCTTACGTTTATTTACTTCGCCAGAATGAGTTTGTTTGGGATAATCAGGTCACCGTTGTCAAGACTGATATGCGCGCTTGGAAGGGACCTCTCCTCTCTGAGTCTACCTCTGACAAGCCTGTATATGGCAAAGTCGATATCCTAGTTTCAGAGCTTCTAGGATCTTTTGGTGACAATGAGCTTTCACCTGAGTGTCTTGATGGTATCCAGCATGTCTTGGCCCAGCCTCATGGAATTTCCATTCCCCATTCGTACACTGCGCACTTGACGCCACTCTCTGCCCCTAAACTACACCAAGACATTCTACACAACAAGGTGACCATTGATCCCCATGCTTTCAGCACGCCTTATGTCGTGCAGTTATACTCTCATGACTTTGTTTGTGACCGTGGCGTTCCTGGACACGCCCGATTTCAGCAGACATGGGAGTTTTCTCATCCCATATCCGAAAAGACTCTTGCCCTGGTTGAAGCTCGCAAGTCTGGCGGTGTTATAGGTGGTGGTGGCGGTAGTATGGCAGGCGCCGCTGGCGTTAATGATCACAACTATCGCCAATGTCATTTAACATTTGTTGCGCGCAACAAGGGTGTTGTCCACGGCTTGGGTGGTTACTTTGAGTCTACTCTGTACCAAAAGCAGATTGGCGAGCCAACCAAGATTGAGATTAGCATTCTGCCCGAGCAAATCGATAAGAAGAGTAAAGACATGACCTCGTGGTTTCCAATCTACTTCCCTCTTAGTGTAAGTTTTTTATTTCCTTTTAGTGGCTGTGACTGGCTTTTAGCACTTTATCCTAATACTTATCTTTCTAGAAACCAATTGATTTCCCTGCCGACTCCGAGATCGAAGTCTTCATGTGGCGCCAGACCAATGACACCAAGGTATGGTACGAGTGGCAGGTGGAAGCGTACACCTGGATTGGTGAAAACCAAAGAATCAAGATTGCCACTTCAGAGCTATGCAGTAGTTATACTGTAGCTTGCTTGATGTGATGTGGATGAGATAATAATAGAAGGGTAAAAGACAAGGGACAAGGTCTCTTGTCTGACAGCCAAGCTTAAGATCTAGGTCTCCCGCTAGCGTATTCGTTGACTAAAAGCTTTGTTTTATTTCCACAAGGACGATGCGTCTTACTGCTGAAATGTAAATTGACAACTTTCGTGAACATATGACGAACAATGTACGGCGGGAGTAGTACATAATTTACCGAGAATTGTTTTCTCTTTTAACCCCGTACTGTACTTGTACGTCATGTCATGCCTTCCGGTTGAACAAGTATCAAAAGTAACAGACCTACCCCGGAAATTGAGACTATTCAAAGCGGACTCAAGCTTGAGTGAGCGCAAGACACGGAAGGAGCTGACTTTCCAGATAAACTCCAAGCCTCTTTTCTAGACCTCGAACGCTCCAAGTACTTTTCCTACATTTGATAATCTCTGCAACATCCTCAAAGCTTATACGCAAACCTTTGGCTCCATAGCCTTAACAGTGCTCTACATGCTTACCAGTGGCCTCGTTCTTTTGGCTAGTTGCAGACCTGCCACTTAAGTGGTTACCTGTGCTCTCGCCGCTTATGACACTTGTCGAAGTCTTCATGACCAGCGACCAGCTCTGCCTGCCATAAAATGTCTTGGCTCCGTTCCATTGAGGCCCTTGTATTGGGATACTCGGAAGGGGGGTTCGGTGGAGATATTGGTTTTGAGTGGATGATGTCCTTTTTTTCTCTTTCCAGCATTTCTTACAACCAAGATGTCGTTGTTACCTCCTTTATCTTCGCGTTCCTACGGACGGTATACTGTGTTGTTGTTACTGTTGCTGTTGTTGATCTTTACCACTCCAGTTAGTTCTGCTTGAGCATGTGGTAGCTCTTTGCCCCCAATGTCTGCCGGCCTTTACTTGACGGCTATAATCAACGTCCGCCCTTATCTTGAACTTGAACTTTAGTTCTCGTTTGTCCGGACTTTCAGCAAGAAGGCCTTTTCATTATTGTTATTGTTATTGTATTATTTTACGTCTACCTACTGTTATTTCGCAGCAATACGACGGCGTGTTCCGGACAGAAGCGGCTGGTTGATGTCATCTTCCAGTAGCATCCGGGCGGTCAGCAGTTGCAGGTTTGCTTAG